>PVIH01012587.1:0-62771 GCA_004025045.1 Sigmodon hispidus | reverse complement strand
GACTGATCCAAGCATTATTGGGCCAGTGGGACCATAGGACTGTCTGCTCCCTGCCAAGGGAGGAGATGGGGAGTTGCAGAGAAGAAAAATGACCAGATGTGGTGGGAGGGGGAAGAGACCTTGAATAAGGATATACAGGGATGGAAAAAAAAATTCAGAGGGAAAGCTGAACACAAAGAAAATATATGTGTAGCAATCTTATTTGCATTTCCACCCTTGATAAGCCATGCTTATGATTATTAACCTCTGTATAGTTATTGTTAACTCTTCTGCATTTTAAAATTCTTTTTACTGTTTTTTTGATAAATACAAAATAAAGAAGGGAAAAAAAAAAGATGCTGTGGGGTTGTCTTTGCAACTAATTCCATAAATTTATCTTCCTCCCAAAACATACACGAGTGCTTCCCTACCCTTCAGTTTCAAAAGCCTGTGCCAATCAAGCCTGAAAAACTAGGTCCTTTTGAACTTTTTATTTTTATTATACATGAGTCAACAAAGATTCATATTTATGAACACATTTACAGCTGTATAATTAGTATTATTCTCCCTAATTTGGAAGAATACTCTAGATATTCTGAATAATGGCCTGTTAGTAAGCACATAACAAATCTCTGTTAAGTATATAAAAAAATCTCAATTGTATGATGAATACATTCTACTACACAATAGTTACATTTTTGTGTATTCAAATCTTCCAGCATTGTGATTTGACTTTTAGGTTTGTATCTTGCTTAAGAAGTCTTTTTCTCTTTAAAAAAAAAAAAAAAAAAAAAAAATGTAAAAGCTAATTTCTACTCAAACCTTTCTTTAAGTTATGATTTGAAGTCAAATTTACTTATATTTATAAAAAATGTTATTTTTTAGTACACAAGTTTTGAGAAATGCATGTAGTTCTGGGACAACTGTCACAATCATGACACAATGGTCCCTTTCCCAGTCTTCACCAAATTCCTTCATGTTTCTCACATCCAGGTCTAACCCCAGTGCCAGGCTCTCTGGCAAAGACTGGCTCTGTTTGATTGACAAATAATAGCTGTATCTATTTATGTACAACAATGTGAAATTTTAAATATAAAGTCATATGACAATGTTTACAAGAACATAAACATAGCTGTCACGTTAAATGCCATTATTCTATTGGTGGTGTTTCTGAAATCCTAGACATAAAGTTAAATATTACATAACCTCTTCAATATAAAATAATGCATTTCAGATTCTATGCAGATGAAGGGACTAATAGCTGATGACTCCTGATGTCAAATGTTATTCTGTTATATTTAGGTTGCTCTTTTGTTTCACCATTTACAAGCTGGAAGGCATCTCGACAGATTTAAAGTTGAGCAATTATAAATAATATTTTAATGTGTTAATCCACTGCATGGCTGGAATAAATATAAATTTTATTTACTTTAAATCTATTATTTTCTTTTCTTGTTCCTGTGAGCAAATACATAACAGAAGCAATAGAAAGTAGGGGCTCACTTTAACTCAGTTTGAGAAGATGCTGTTCATTGTGGCAGTAGAAAAAGGTAGCTAGCTGATCATATTCCATTCATAATTAAAAGGCAGAGAGAAAGATGAACGGTGGCAATTCAGCTTACTTTCTCCTTTTTTCCTCTTTATTCATTCCAGAAATCTAGTGCATAACAGATGTGTCTTTCTTTGCTTCTGTTGCTGTGGTAAACACTGCAACTGAAAGCAATTTATTTGGCAAGGAGATTATAGTCTATCATAGGCGGAAACCAAAGCACCAGCCTGAAGGTGCAAACTGAAGCAGAACTGTGGAAGAACCCTTTGCTCTGCCTTGTTCCTCTTAGCTTGCTCATTGACCACTTAAAAATTTATTTAAAACATTGTTATTTTATATACCAACCACAGATCCTTTTATTCATCCTCCTGCTCCCCCCACCCCAGCCTTCTCCTTCTTGACTCATCCTCCATTCCCCTCCTCCAAAAGAATAAAGCCTCCCAAAGAAAGTCAGTAAAGCCTGATACATTTAGTTAAGGAAGGTCCAAGCCCCTCCACCTGCTATGCAAAGTGTGCCACCATAGGTAATGGGCTCCAAAAGAAAGCTCGCTCATGACCTTTTTTATATAGCTCAGGCACTCTTGACTATGGATGGTGCTGCCCAAGGATGAGCTGAGCCTTCCTGCATCATCATCAAGCAGATATGCCTACAGGACAGTCTGATTGGGATAGTTCTTGAATGTTTGTGACAAGTTGGCTGCTGAAGCTTATTATGGGCTTTTCCTTCTTAAACATTTCTAGAAAAGCCTTTACAGACATGCTCAAAAGCATATTGATGTGGGATTTTTATATATATATATATATTGTGAATAAAAAGGAACTGTCTTGGCCTATGGCAAGCATTTTTAGTAGTAGGTGGAAAAATCAGAGCATAGATAAGGGAAGGAGGGAAGAGACTGTGTTTTTAAAGTATTTCGTCCTTATTATTGTTATTTTAGAACTTACTTTTGCTAGTCAATATTTTTGATTTCCAAAAGAGACTTAGAATCAACTTGACAAATTCTACAAAGGATATTGCTGTTAACTTGATTGAAATTTCTATGTAATGAGCTGGTACATCTCTTCAGCCATTTATAACTTTTAAAATGTATTCAACATTGATAGGTTTCAATATGTAGCAATTTCATACACATAATGGTTTATGACCTATTGCATAGTTTGATGCTACTATATTGGATAATTTAATTTCATTTTATTATTAGCATACAGAAATTTGCTTTTATATCTTAATCTTCTAACCTTCCATCTATGATTCATTCATTACCTTTTGTATACTTTTCTGTATAAGCTTGACTTCCGTGAATATGGAAGCTTTCTGCTACTTCTTAGAGGTAACTTTTATTTCTTAGCACAATGTTAAGCAAAAAGAATAATAGTATAGTAGCAAAAGGAGAAAGTAGACATCTTTTCTTAATCCTTATCTTGGGATATATTTGTTTTTTATCCTTAAGAATAAATGGAGTTGTCAGCTTCTCCCTGATGCTCTTTTCCAGATTGGGTTTCTTTACTTTCTTAGTTCTCTGAGAATTTCTTTTAATCAAGTATGAATAGTGGATTTGACCAAATGTAAGAATTTTTGTTTTAATTTGTGTGTGTTTTAAGTTGCATATTTGTTTGTTTCAAATGTTCAATAAACCACATATTTTTGGGATAAATGCCTTTTGGTTGGCTATGGCTCTCTTCTGTGTATTGTTAGAATCCACTTGAACCATTACATTTTTTCCATTTTGATTTTTGTTTATTTTGGTTTGATTATCCTCTGTCATGAGTTTGGAAATAATTCTGCTCCTTAGTCAGTTGTAATAATTTGGGAAAATAACTTGATATTAACTTATTTCTTATATTATGATAAAAGTTATTGGTAAAATATCTGAGTAGACTTTTCTTCATAGCAAAGATTTTAATTGTAATTTACTTTTCTAAATGCCAAAAAGTTATACAGATTAATAACTAAGTCAACTTTCCTTGGTACGTAACTTATCAGGAATTTATTTTGTCTAAGACATTGATGCATTAATATTACTTTTGATTTTTTTTAATTGTATGAGTGCCTTATAATGTCATTTCTTTTCTAACAATTCTGTGTACCAGTTCTTGTTTCTCAAAAATCACTTTTATTTAGCTTATTTTTCCCCTCTGATTTATGCTTAAGTTTTGCAGATATTTTGTTTTTATTTTCTTTAGTTTCTTGTTATAACTAATTTACTTTCTTAATCCGGTATTTAAAAATTGAAGCTTGGTATCAGAAACACCCTGGACTGACTCTTCAGATCCCACTCCACCTAAAGGAGCACCTAACTCACTCTTGAGGGAGGGGGGACAAAACTGGATCTGCCAGGAGTGGAGACTGAACTAAGCAATATTGGGTCAGTGGGACCATAGGACTGTCTGCTGCCTGCCCAGGGAGGGGATAGGGAGTTGTGGAGAAGAAAGAATGACCTGATGTGGTGGGAGGGGGAAGGGACCTTGAATAATGATATACAGGGATAGAAAGCGTGACTTCTTTGTTAATAATAATAATAATAATAAGTATACAAAAAAGGTGTAAAAAAATTGAAGCTATTGATATCAGCCCATTCTTTTATAAGAGTGATCTTTAAAGACACAGACTTTTTTCTAAGTACATTTTAGTTACATCCCATTAATTCTGTGGAGGTTTTTCTGCCCATTCAAACTGCTTTCTGATCTTCTTGTAGTCTTTGACCCATAGCCAATTGAAAAATACATCATTTTGTTTCCAATTACTTGAAAAGTAATGGGGCTATATATTTGAAAAATGTGTGTGTTATTAACAACTGATATCTTTACAGTTAAATACTTTGTATGACATCAGTGCTTATACATAATTATGACTTGCTTTGTAGAGAGTTTGATTCATCTTTGTGATTCCAAATGACTGTGAAAAGAAATAGACATGCTGAGGTTATATATTCTAAATATCAACTGATGTTGATCAAATTGTCCCAGCAGGTCATGTTTTTCTATTGCATTTTGTTTATTAGTTCAAAATTTATTTTACATGTTTGAATAAAGTTCATATATTTTAGAATATTCTTAAGTATATTTTATAAGGGTTGTTTCTTAGAATTTTTATCATTGTTATTTTCCTACTTTAAACATTATTTTTCTTTCTTATTACTTTAAAATTTTATCTCCATACATCAAAAGTAATGTTGGGGACTTTGTTGAAAACTTACCTGAATATTAGTTGAATATTACTGAATTGTTAAACTAATTCTATTAGTTCCAATTGGTTTTTCTTGAATTTTCTAGTCCAATGACCTTAATCACTATAAATTCTGGCAGTTTTCCTTTCCAATATAAATGCTTTTGTTATTCTTCCATCAATGGAGCTTGTAGCCCTGTCTACCACACAACCATATATCACACTCACACACATTCACAGGAAGAATGGTCAGAAGAGAGATAAATATTATTCACTAGTCATCATCAATAAAACAAGTCAGCCAAGCAAGCCTTTGAAATTGCCACATGCTAGGAGTAAAGATATTTACTTAAATAGAACCTGGTTCTTTGTGCTCTCTGTGGTCAGTGGATTTTGCTTATGACAAGATTTCTGTTGTCATAATTCATGTTCCAATAGATACCTTTGTCCATGGCCTCCTCCCAGGCTTACCAGGCACCCCTGTACTTCTGCTGCTCACAGAAGAATTCTAAAGGATGATTTACAATCCCTTAGAAATTGTTAACTATTGCATATATACATACATGTAATTGTAGAGGAAAAGGGGCTAACAAGAGAGATCCACATTGGACCTGAAATTGAAGATAGCAAAAGAAATACACCCTGGATCTGAGGCCTGAGCCAGTGAAAGAAACACTTTATTCCTGAACCCAGCCAAAGAAACCAACCCTGACTCTGAAACCAGTACCAGAGGAACAAATTTGGTCCCTAAAAGTCAGAGCCAGTGAAAGAAATATGCCATAGCCTTAGAATTAGAATAAAAAAGCTAAAAAGGGCCAATGAAAGAAACACAGTTGGCCCTTTCTACCCCTGATCAATGAAACTAATAAATCCCTAAGCAGGAATAACTACCTGGAGAAATTCAACCCTAAGAAGCCCTAAATAAATTTTCTCTGCCTATTCAATTGTTGGCTGTTCTTCCCCACCCTGGTACAGGAAGCCACTCCCCTGAGTCCTCTTTCCCAAATAAATCTCTTTACCTGAAATCTTAGGTAAAGATTTTCATTCACCAGCACAGAGAAGAACCTTGCTGAGATGTTCATTAGGAAATGAGAAAAATGGAACAGAAGAAGTAACAACTTTTTGCCAAGCCAGAAGAGGTTGCCACACTTCTGCAGGTGTTTCCTCTTTAACAGAGGAGAGAAGAATCACGGAGCCATGCTTGGAAGCCCCTTAAGGGGGTGGAACAAAGCTCAGGTGTAGTGGCTCTTCAGGAGAGGAGCATGATTGCTGTTATCTTGCAGGGAGAGCATCCTCCACTGCATCCCAGTTTCAGGTATAGCCTGACTTCCTAAACAGTCAGGATGCCTCTCACTCCCCAGAGTTGTATCATTTGCTTACAATAATTACATGGAAACTTTTTTCTCAGATGTTATTTACAATTAATCTGTTTCTTCTAGGTGTCTTTTGACAAAAAGGTAGTTTCCCAACAGCCATTCAGAACAACAAATATAAGAAGAAAACAAAAACTCATATATCACAGCCCGGGTTAATATGTTTAAATGGAGTGTAAAAAACTTACCTTGTTCAATATCTGTTTTTAGAAGTGCTTATTTAATATGTGTAGATGTTTCGTCTACTGGAAATCAAACTCTGTCCTCTGGAATAGCAGTCGATGCTCTTAACTGTTAGATGGGTAGAGACATCTAATCATCTCTCTAGACCCATTCCTTAATATTTTTGGTTTTAGGGGAGTATTTTGGTTTAAAGTTTTGTCTAATTGTTTTGGCTTGATTACGTTTGGTTTGGCTTTTGAAATCAGATTCTCAATAGGCGGTACAAATTGGCCTCACATTTACTCTGTTGGCCAGGTTGGCATCAAACTCCTGATCCAGCCAGGGATGGCTAGCTGGCAAGGCACGAGCCAACGAGCCTGACAATTGGAGTTTGATCCCTGGGACTTACTCAGCAGAAGAGAACTGGCCCCCAGAAAGTTGTTCTCTGGCTGCCACAAATGCACTGAGGCACAAAGGGGCACATGGGTCTATACGTGAATAAACAAATGTAATTTAAAGAAAGAATCCATACTCATCCTCTTGCTACAAGCTCTTTTGTTGGACTATAGACATGTGTCGCCATGTCCAGCTGCCTAATCCCATTTTAGAATGTGGTACCAAAAAAGAAAAAAAAGTTAAATTTTCTCTCAAAGGTCAAAGGTCTCACATTTTTAGCTCTACTAGTGGTTCTTTTTATGATTATTTTCTATTCTTAAATTAGTTTTTCCCAAGATTAGTTCTTTCTTACAAAACCTCAAAAGGGATAATTAAGATATCTACTATTATCTTTCTTAATCCTCTTCTCCTCCTGGGGCTATCAGCACAGGTTCTCTCTCTCTCTCTCTCTCTCTCTCTCTCTCTCTCTCTCTCTCTCTCTCTTCTCTCTCTCACACACACACAACTGCTTTGATAGATTCCAATATCAGTCATCTCACCTTCTACCCATCTGAATTTGATTTCTTGCACTGGTGAAATTTTAGTTCCTAAATGTTGAGAAACTCAGATCCAAGTTTCCTCCGTCATGTTGGACACCAATCCACAGATCCTTCGGCATTTCTGAATTTAGTCATGGAGTAAATTTAGCCCATCTGACTTTTGACTCCCTTCCCTTGCCATTCCATTAGCATTTCATTATTAGAGTCACATGCAAACCAAATGAGAACCATGGGAGGGCCTATCAGCTGCCTTTTAGAGAACTATTATTTAAAGGAAAATACAGTTTTGGTAGACATTCAGCTGTATTTGCCACAGTCTTATTTATGAACAATTACTTTTCTTATCATGGTTGAAAATTACACTATATCTGGAGGACTATCATACAAGATATGTATGAATGGCCATTTTCTTTGTGCTTAGAAACCAACATCTTTATCAAAATAATGAGAGAAATTTGCTGTGCTTTAACCTTACTTTTATCAAAGTCTAAAATCTCCCCAGATGAAATTGTTTAAGATGCCCATTATATTATGATCATATGCATCAGGAACACTCAGAGTTAAAATTCGTTATCCTCAATGACTTTCCTAACACTTTTTACTGTAAAACTTTTTGTTCCTTTCTGGGCTTATTATAAATTTTGGCCATATATTCTTTTACTAACTTTTTCAGAATAGGACTCAGGATAACAAAGTGTGTGAACTCCTTGTACTTGGAGATATTTAAATTATTTCTCCTTCTTGAAGACTGTGAAAGGCAGGAGTTTAACTTTGAAGATAGCACTTCATTGATTTATTCTTTTACTTATCAATTTTTAATTTTATTTCTTCATCCCTATCTCCCTTTGAAAGTTTTACTAGATGGCTGCTGAAACTTCAGAATTCTTGTCTCTTCATTTGTGCATTTGAGCTCGCTGCCTCTGGCTTTTCCAAGACCGCCTCACCCCTATCTCTCAAACTCTACTTTTTTATGAGCTATTTATTTCTCTCCCACTAAGAAGCTCACTTGGTGCTTAAAAAGTACTTAAAGACACAAATTACATTTGTTCTGGTAATTTTTCTGGTTTGTTGTGTCTTTAGCTGGTCATCTTTTTTTGATTGAATGTGATGTCCCACAAATAGTAAGTTTATAGGTGAAAATTAAGTTCTCTCTACATAGGGCTTCTTACAGACTACTTTTCATCCTCTGAATCAGGCTTTGATCAGGGAGCTAGGCATAGGCTACCAAGCCAGTATCTTCTGGCACAGAGCTTCTCTGAACTCTTCAGACTCAGGGAATCCTTGCAGTACCATCATTATCTGTGAACATCTTTTAAATAATTTTTTATATATTTTAATCAAATTTCCCTCCCTCAACATCTCCCAGATTCCCCCTATTTCCCCACCATCTCTCTCTCTCTCTCTCTCTCTCTCTCTCTCTCTCTCTCTCTCTCTCTCTCTCTCTCTCTCACCTTCCCCCAAAGAAGAAAAATAAAATAATAAAAATAAAAACAAAAATTGAAAATCAATAACAGCATCATCAACAAAGCAAAAAATACCCCACAAAAAAACAAAAACCAGCAAGACTCTAACCCTAACCCTAACCCAACCAAAATGCCCACAAACAAACACTAACAATAATATGAAATCTGTTTCTTATTGGTCACATATAAACTACTCCTGTGCATGGGCCCTGCCCTGGAGTGTAGTTGATATACTCAGTGACACTCCTTTGGAGAAAATTGATTCTCTTTACCAGCAGGAATCAATTCAGAATAGCCACTTGGTTAGGTGTGGGACTTTGTGTCCACCTCCCCTTCTCCAATCACAGCATTCAATGGTGCTAACAGGTACTCTGCCTGGTTTTTACGCTCTTAGATCATATGCTGAACTTCCATGGTTAATGTTTCTTCAACTTCTGCTTATAAAAAGGAAAGAGAAAAGAGCTGGCGAGCAGAGAAAAGCTCTAAAGATTTCTAGTCACTGACATGTTCTCTGGTGTTCCTGGTTCTGTTCCTCTTTAGTGTTGCATTCACTTATTCACAGAGTAGAGCCACTACATAACCATACATCTACACAGCAATACTTTCATTTTGCCTATGGCTTTATTTTTATACAGCATAGTTCACAGTTTTAGGCCATTTTTTTCTTTTTTAGAAATTTTATTTTCCTGTGTTCATATAATTATAATTTTTTTCAATTCCATGGAACAGATTTAACCTTTATGTAGCAACTTGACCTCAGGTCTTACTTGCCTTCAATTCTATCCCTCCAAATTTGATACTTTTTATGAGCAAAACATGTAATTCAAGTAAGATATACTTTGGACATAAGGTTCTTTTTAACTAAATGATACTAAAAATATGCTAGCCAACTTAGCATTTGAGAGCATCTTTTAAACTAGACAGATAAAGTACAAATATCAATTTTTAAAAAATGAAACTTTGTTAGCCAAATACTTTTTATATTATTTTCATTAAATTTTGATATCAGGATAACTCTAACCTAATTAACTGGATTTGAATGTTGTCTGTAAATTTTTTCTTCTGGGAAATTTAATCTAATATAAGAAGCATATGGTCAGTCCAGGAAAATTAATTTAGATTATCTGTAACAACAACATACATCAATCTATTTAAGATTTTAATGGCATGTTTGTCCCATTGTTTTAGACCTTCTAAGATTAGTGTTACCTAAAATAATCTTCTATTAATCTTAGGTATACAGACTTCTTGCATAAAGACTTCAATAGATTCTTTTAATAATTATAGTTGCTATTATGGCTTGAATCTAATGTGATCTCCATGGGCTTTTGTTATAAGTTATTGATCTCTAGAAAGCAATTTTGAAATCTGTGGAGTCTTAAGGAGGTGAGGTCTGATTCATGGAAGTTTGTTATTATGGGTGAAGAGAGAAAACCTAGCTCAAGAAACCCCATTTTGCATTCTAGTAGCTATTTTATAAAAAGGTAAAATAAAGTTTAGTTTCTCATTTCTGGCAAGGGGGTGCTGTCCAGGTATGGGAGAAGAACAGTCATGTCTGATCAGTCCTGGGAAAAGAACATGTCCTAAAAGAATAGACCTAGTAGGAAGCCTCCCCAGTTCTGAGAGAAGAATACCTGCCCAGGCCTGGGAAAGGAATAGATTCTCACTTGACTAGTTTTGGGAAAAACCAGGTAGGGTCCTGATGGGGTCCATACAAGTGGGATCCAAAGATACTCTGGGGTAGAAAGACCCTAAGTATGAGCCAATCAGTAGCATGTCAGTACTGTACCCCTAAGCTACCAACTTTGTCGTAACTTTTTCCTATTAAAAAAACTCTTAGCTAAGGGCACCAGCTACTTCCTGCTCTGTTGTCACAGAAGCTTGAAGTCTGCTCCCTGCCTAGCTTGTATTGTGCTGCCAATAAACCTTGCTGTTTGCATTCCAGACATTTCTGACTTTGTGGTCTCACTGTGGGTTGAGCTCAGGACACAACAATGGGTAAGCTGAAAATTTCTGACTACAGCAAGCCTTAAACCTGTCCATGGTTTCACACTAATCTGTTTCACACCCTGGTCTACAGCCAAGTGAAGAACTACTGCTACATATTCTTGCCACTATGCATTTCCTACCAATAAGAAATGAAAGTACCATGAAATTATGAGTCAAACCAAACATCTCCATCCTTACATTGTTTCTGTCTATTATCTTGGACATGGACTGTGGTTATTTAATGGCTCCCATAGCTCTCAAATGAGCAACTAAATTTGTTAGTGTCTTATCTTTAGAGTCATGGATTATATAAAGTATAGTTTATATTTCATATACATATCCTGCCTTTGAAGAATCTGTGTATGTGCTTAAGAAGAGATGTGGAAGCCAGTGTGTGGCAAGGAAGGCTCTTGCACTGAGGTCCTAAGAGACCAATGCATCAAGTTGAAGTGAAGCCTGGGTAATAGAGATCCCAAAGTGTTCAAGACACTAGAGCCATGAAAATGAGAAATATGCCAAGGAGAATTTTAGACAGGGAGTAGAACTAACGCATGATAGAGAAACATGTCGTAGGCAGAAAAATCAGAAAGGCAGAGCCAACTAAGACTTCTGGATTTAGACAGAGAGCTACAGAATTTGGAATTTGCAAGCTAGATTTCAGTCTTGATTTGATTAATCATTTTCTCATCAGATCCTAGTTCCTCCATTTTAGAATGGTAATATATATTCAGTACCATTGTATGTGATTTGTTCTTTTACTTTACAGGGGAGCATACAGTTAAGAGATTGCCCTGAGTTTCCAAGGAGATTTTGAACTTTGGGATTTTAAACGTGTTGAGATTTAAAGACCATGGGGATTTTTGCAAATGTACTAAATGAATTTTGCATGGCCTCTTGGGGCTAGGGAATTAAATGTGATGGTTAGAATTATGCAGGTCTTTATAATCTAATGTGTTTGATTATGTGGTTCTCAGTTAGTAGAACTGTTTGGAAAGGTATGCTAGCCAGTTTTATGTCAAAATGACACAAGTTACGGTCATTTAAGGAAAGCTTCTTAAATGAGAAAATGTTACCATTTGAGTGGCCTGTGGGCAAGACTCTGGTGCATTTTCTTGATTGATGATTGTACTGACTAGTTTGTATATCAATTTGAAATAAGCTAGAGTCACTGTGGAAGACAGAACCTCAACTGAAAATGTTTCCAACTGATTGGAATTTGGGCAAGCCTGTGGTTCATTTTCTTAATGAATGATGGCTGTGGGAGGGTTCAGTTCACTGTGTATGGTACCAGCCTGGGCTGCTGAACCTAGGTGTTATAATAATCCAGGCTGAGGAAACCACAAGAAGTAAGATAGTAAGTAGTTCTCACCTATGTCCTCTGCTTTGGTTTCTACCTCCATGGTCCTGACTTGACTTGAGATTCTTCCCCAACTCCCCTGGTTGATGGAATATAAGATGTAAGATGAAATAAACCCTGGCCTCCCCAAAGTGCTTGAGTAATTGTGTTCTAGCATAGTAATATAAACCCTAAGACAATAAACCCTCAGTGCCATAAGTAAGCAAGCTGAACTGGCCATGATGAGAAAATCATTAGTAGCACTTTCCCATGGCTTCCTTACATGATATACTACTTACAAGCTGTAAGGCGAAACAAACCCTTTCCTCCTCAAGTTTATTTCAGTCATGATGTCTTTTTCTAAGCAATAAAAACCCAACTAAAACAGAAGTATTAGGAGGTATGGCCTTTTTGGAGGAGGGATGTAATTGGAAGTGAGCTTTGAGTTTTCCAAAAACCATCAAGACCAATAACATAAGGAAGGAGAAAACTGACTCCCGTAAGCTATAGTCTGACTTCCACAGCACATTGTGGAGCACACAACACCCCCACACACATACACCCCCCCTCCACACACACACACACACACACACACACACACACACACACACACACACACACACACACACACGCACAGCTCACATCAGGCCTAAGAGCTCTCTCTCTCTCTCTCTGCTTGTAGATTAGGATGTAGCACTCAATGCCTGCCTCAGTGTCATAATTGTTCAGGCCACAATAATAATAAACCAATCTATAAAACGGTAAGTCTCCAGTTAAGTGTTTGTTTCTTTTCCCTAAGAGTTAACTTTAGTCATGGTGTCTCCTCACAGCAATAGAGCAGTGACCAAGAAAACGGTGATAGAGGCTGGGGGAGGGGCTCCTAGAAAAACAAACACCATAACATAGAAGCAATCAGAGAGAAGACCTGTACCAATTTAGATATGGAAGAATAAATATTCTAGGATCTGCACTTTTCAAATAGATACTATTTTTTAAATCTTCAATATTTACAACTTTATATATATAAAATCTTACAATATCTACTTGGTCTGGTAGTAGAAGAACATTAGAAAAAAGTGTTACTTTTAATTGAATACAGAACCAAGGCCAAGAAAGAAACAAGAACAAGTCACACTAGGTATTTGTGTACACCAATTTTCTCTGGAAAATTATATATAATACCCAGTTGTACATGGTAAACCTATAGCCAAATAGTTACCCAAAATAGGATGAAGAGTATTTGATTACAAATAAATGATTGTTTACTTGTCAATATACATACTGTGTGTGTGTGTGTCTGTGTGTGTGTGTGTGTGTGTGTGTATGTGATTATGTGATAACAGGTTAAAGTTCAACAAATAGTCAATGACTTTTGCGGACATGGCACAGTGGCCTCCATCTCAGGCTGCCATCCTGGTGGTATAAAGGGGAGACATGGGGTTAGTAACAAACAACTCTACTTTTGATTTCATTTCCTAAACATTTGAAGATGAGGCTTGGTCTTCAGATACCTCACATCTAATTCTAAGTCTCTGAGCACCAGGGTAGATGGGCTCATGGCCCCCTTTTTAACATCTGCTGCATCATGAATCTTTAGCTTTCACTGGGCTTGAGGGAAAAGATTCATCCGCTGCATAGAAAGAGGAATATCTTGAACTGGGCCTGGAACAGGTTTTTCTCATTCTTTTCTCCCAGCAATGATCTGACCTGAGAACCCTTGCTGCCACTGTTGTATTAGAGGTTCAGCCTCACAGCTGTTTGCAATCCAATTGGTGATTCTGCCTCTTGTATCTTTACTATTGTTTCTATTCTTGATATCTTGAAGAAAAGCTGTCTCTTGCTTGTATCAGATTTTATCCATTAATATGTTTGGTTTTTGTTTGACTCATCTCTCATTTTCTCCATAAAATTTAAGTGCAGATATCTGACCCTTGGGTAAATATTAACACTTGCTTCAATATTTTAGTCACTGACCCCATTTGATGGCTAGGACATGGTTATATATGATATTATAACTCTATGCCCAATTTGCTTTCCCATAGACTGAGAATGTTCCATAAGACCCATCAATCCCTAATGCAAAGAGAACCCCCACAACCATATTAATTTTATACCACTGATGGCCACAGACATCCAAATCTAAATGTATATGAAGCTCAGTCAGTTACAGCCCTCAATATAGAGTATAGGCTGTATTTAATATCCTGGAAAATTATCAAAGAAAATAGGCAATAAGTAATGATCCTATTTGATAAGCAGTTGGTGGAAATTTACATGGTGCAAGAATCTGATGATGCACAGAGCAGTGATTCATTTGCAAGGCTGGCTGATGTCATAAACCAGGAGAGGGGCTCAGAAGAAGTTTATGGGCAGTAGCGGTTCCTTCTGAGTAAATTATGGCTGTGTATTCATTCTGGGACATTTACTACTTTCTCTCATAAATACAACTAATGTATTGAATTTATTTCTAAAGCACAAAGTAGAGTTATAACTTATCTTAAAGGTTTTCAGTGGGGAGGCTTATAAAACAACTTCAAAGGAAATTCTTTGGGACTAACTTATTGAAGATTTTAACCAACATCTTCATTTTTCCCTTTTAAAACCATGGCACACATAAGCAGAGTCTCATTTCAGGATGTGGCATGGTTTCAAAGGCAATACGCAGAAACCGGGTGTGCAATTGCTGTTTTCTCTTTGCTTCATCATCCAAAAAAATTAAATTTGACTTAAACACAGTTTCCACATAAGAGGAACTTAGTTTTTTCCTTTTCAAAGAGGCTTGTCTCCATGAGCAAAGCATACTTATCTGCCATGGAAATTTACTTCAATTAGTTTTTAATTATCTAAAAATACTCAGTTGAAAAGAAGCATTCAAGAGTGTACCCAAAGCCTATAGGAATTCTCCAAGTTTTTTAAAGCTCTAGATATACACCAAAGAGCTAAACCTGTACTGATTTTATATTCACAAAAAAGAAGGCTGTAGGTGCCATGGGAGTGGGATCTGAGTAAGGAGGGATGGTTTCTCTTGAGGAAAAAAGTATGAAAGGAATTGCTTCCAGGTGCAATCTTCCTTTCCCATCATACATTTTGTTTCCTTTGGCTTTTCCATATACTCACCATCCATACCATATAGTGTTCCATCAGGAGCAAAGGATGCTGTGCAGGTGGAGAATGGGGCCATCAGGCAGTCAACAGAGCAAGCACAAACGGGCTCCAGACCAAGAACATAAGCATCTGCACAAAGCCACAGGGCTGTAAATTACTGTCATTACTTTCTGAAAGTTCCCTGGATCAAGCAGGATTGCCCATGCAGTCATAATTACAAACCAAGCTGTAGTAATCATTAAACAAACACAGAGACCATTGTAGTCTTGAGCAGAACACTTGCTCTGTTATCAGATTCTAAGGTAGGGTACAGAAATACCAAATGGGACGGAACAGCCACATTCAGTTCCTAGGATTCAGAGGGTGCCTGTCCTCTGCCAGTCGCTTGCTCTCACCAGTAACAGCATTATGGATAGATATATTTCACCAAAGTATTGAAACAAGAATGTGATTTGGGTAGCATTAGAGATTGTCTAGTAAAACTCTCCAACATACAGAGCAGGAAATTCACAAGACTGAGTTAGCCAGTGGATGTAGTCTTGTGGCTCTAGGTGAGAAATAACCTTGGTTTCCATATGGGAAAAAGTCAAGTTTGCAGACTGACATTAATGGATGCTTGCAATATGGCAAGGTACAAAGCTTCCTTTGTATTTCATCTCCTTTTAATCTCTATAGTCGTCCTATAAAACAGATAATTGTCTATATTTATAGGGAAAGAAACTGAAACTCAGAAGAAGACAATTATTTATTATCTCCTTCATGATCAGCTGGTTTTAAAGGCACTGTTACTGCTAGGCTAGAAGCCTCTAATCCCAGATATTTCAGAGGCTAGGGCAAGAGCATGAAAAGTTTGAGGACTGCATTAGCTACAGAGTGAGTTCAAGATCAGCCTGATTAACATAAAATAACAAGTGAAAAAGAGAGTTAGAGTTATAGCTCAGTTGCAGAGAATTTTCCTGGCACTGAGAGTCTGTGATGTCCTGAGCTCAATCCCTAGTACTGCAAAGAAGTTAGTAAACAAACAGACAAAATGAACTCTTCTTTCTTTGTGCCCTGTGCTAGTGACAGAAAAAAAATAGGAGAGTGTTGTAGAAGGTTTCCTGGGCCCATTTGGGCCCGGAGGTTTGGACCTTGCCCGCGGCAGCTTTTGTCTCCCAAAGAAATAAATCAGACACTTATATTAACTTCATACTGTTTGGGCCATGCCTCAAGTACATTACTAGCTAGCTCTTTCATCTTTATTCAACCCATTTCCATTAATCTGTCTGCCACATGGCCCAGCCCACAGCTCACCTGGATTCCTTGCATGTCTGTCTTCTTAGGGGGTCAGATGGAGACTGACTAATTACACCCTCCTTCTACCTGTCTGTCCTCTGATTCTCCACCCACTTCTATGGTGCTCCACATAGGCCAAAACAGCTCCTTTATTTACAGCATACAGAGAACATTCCACCACAGGAGAGTGTAAAATATTTGAATACAATGTCTCCCAACATTATTTTTTTTATAATTTCACTTTAAAGATGAGGAATTTGGCATAAATCCAATAAAATTCCAAATGTTGTTATAAACCAATATTACAAACTGCTCAGCACCAGAATCCAAAAAAAAAAAAAAAGTACAGAAGCCTACCATCTGCAAATCAAAATTTCACTCTAAACAAGTCATCTACTTATATATCTTCATTGTGTGCCCACTCACAATGTAAAAAGCACAAAAATGTTGGTGAAACAGACCTTAAAGTAGATACAAGATCTGCCTGGCCTTATCCAGTTTATAGACAGTCAGCGGCACAATTCTAATGGAAGATAACCAGTGGTGAACAATTAGTGGTGTAGGTGTTTCTAAAGAAAGATGAACTCCCCTCCAGTCCTTGTCCATTGCCTGGGCCTGCTTCTCAAAAACTGAGCAAATAGCAAGTAGACATTTCTGAAAACTCACCACATGAGAGGCTCACTATCCTAAATCCAAACCTCTGGAGGACAGAAATACTGTGAAGAAGTATACTCTAAAACTCTACGCCATACAGCCCCATTAGAGAAGTAATTTGATTTTTGTGAAATCCAAATGTCACTTTCCATTCACAGATGAGCCTTTCTACCTGTGAGCTGATTCCTGGTGTCCTAGCCAGCCTCCTTTTCATTAGCTACATACTAACTGCTCTACTTTCAGTGCTGGACCTTCTGGGTTTCTCTAGGACATTTCCATGCTGATAGCCTCTTGCTAGCCCTGTTGGACCCCTCTTTCCAGTCTTAGCATTGAAAGCACATATGCCCAGCTGTGAAAAGACCATTTAAAATCTTCCATTGGTGCAGCTGTGTGAATTCATTCGCGATTTGATTTTAAACACCTTATAAACATCAAAGACTCAGAGGTACACAGCAAGGACAGATTTACTTTCAGAAATTATTTTACAGATGGATAGAAATTTTTAGATATTGACAAGTGCTAGGAGGAAAAAAATCAAGAAAGCTTAATCAAGAGTTGGTCACAGGGTGCCAGAGAGGGGTGTGTAATGAAGGTGGAGAGTGCCTGGAGATCACACTTAACAGAGCTGAGCTTTGAGCTTTAAGAAGATTCATGTGAATCAGTGAAACAGTTGGCTTCGCATTATTGGCTAGGGCAGGTACACTCTTATTACCTCTTCAACCACAGCTCTCTTTTATCTGAAGGAAGTATATGTCCTATGTGCTTTTGTCTCACCAGAAAATATAGCCATGTCTTGCAACTGACCAGTCAAGAAATGCTTGTTGAAAGAGACACGTGAGATGTTTTCTTCAGAAAAAAAAAAAATGTTTTCACATGTCTATAGATAGACACAAAATCACAAACAATATTCTTATTCCTCGAGTATCATAGCATAAGCCATCTTCAAGGAATAGTGTCTGCAGAGGTTTTTGATATATCGACTCAGACACAGTCATTCACATTTGAACACCTTCCAGCTCCTATCATTCAGATGAGGGCATCTGCCAATATGCACAGAGCTATATAATTACCTATAAAAGCAATGAAGAAAAACCTACTGTAAGAGTCACAGATATTCAGAAAAAAAAATAGCAAGTCTAACAGGTCAGGAGAACCCAACCTAAGTCACTATGGATGGGAACTATAAAATCTTTGAAAGAGAACTTGTTCCAAGGAAAAAAGAGAAATAGAACTCTAAGCACCCAGCCAAGGCAAGAATGAACAAAGGAAGGAGTCATGCTGGCTACATAGATCCACATCCAACAACTCTGGGGACATGTGAGAGCCGAAGCTGAAAACAACTCATTCAGTGAACTTTAAATGTTGTGACTAAGACACCTGGGCATAAGAAACTCTACCAGCCTATCACAGAGAGATAAGCTTTTTCTCAAATACGAAATAAGGATTGCTGCAACAGTACTATAAAGATTAAGCGCAGCACTGGGCCACGGTGACATCTCGTAAAACTTAAAGTTCAGCTACAGAAAACTGCCTTCCAGGTCAGCAGCAGCCATAATATCAACTGTGCCCATTGGCCATTGGCACCTGTGATCCAAATTACAGGAAATCACCAAAAACAGTGATTGTTGCCACCAAAAGATCATTGATGGTGTAAAGACATGCTTGATCTCCTAAGGAATTATAGAAAGATATTTATGTCCTCAGTTTATGATGATTCACCTTAAGACTTTTCAACTTATGAAGCAATAAAAATGTCTCTCATCCAGCACAAACTAGACTTTAGATATTAGTTTTTATCTCCCCTCAGTTTGGTGACAGGTGTCCTAATACTGTCTTGAAAGATGAGCAGCAGGGCTCCCCTACAGTCCTGCTTAGCCACATTGTCATAAGGTTAGACCATTCTCTAAAGATTTCTTTTTCTTCATAGCTACAGTGCTCTATAGACTAGGTATGTTGAAAACAGATCCCCCTGGGGATGGGTTTATTAGGAAGTAACTCCATTGTATGTTGGGGAAACGCTGTGTATTCCTTTATACCCAGTATGTGAATATCTATGAACACTGGAGTTAACGTTAAACCATAGTCTATAGTGAAAAATGATGGAAGAAGAAGCGGTTAGCCATAATCTAAGTATTTTAAGTCTATAGCACACACTAGATATTTCTTGTGGTTTGGCTCAACACTAAGCTGAAATATGAAAAATCATGTAGCTAAATAATTGATAGTATTTAAAGTAATATTCATTGTTTTGTAGGTATACATCAAAATAGAGAAATTTATAAAAAACTTCTCAATTTTTTCTTCTGTAATTCTAACTCCCCATTATTCTATTAGAATTTCTCACTCAAATTCATGGGAAGAAGCTGTCTCTGCTTTGTTAAGCATCTACACATAATTCTAATTTCACACTGCTTCTCCTAATTACTCTCAAACTGCCAATGGATTCAGCCTATATTTTTACTAAAATTTATATATAAATCAGAATCAGAACCAAGCATCGGCATGTAAATTGTCTGGAACTTACAGAAAACTAAATTTAAGGTACTATAACATCAAAGGATATTAAGTTTTGAACACAGAAATAAATCTGAACCCAGGGATACTTTAAGCCAGCATGGTCAGGAAATGACTCTTCACCTTCTCCCTGTATGTTATACAAAACCTCATTCTTACCATTTCAAGATCGCTGTAAATTATAGATGCCACAATGCAAATGTAGTGTTATCTAGAGGAAGAAAACTGTTTCTTCCTGTGAACGTTTTTTTGGTACATTAATTAAGAAAATCTTGTGACAAATTTGTGAAGTTTGTCAGTCAGCATTAGATCATAAGTGTGGCCCTGGCTAAAAGCCTCAACCAGTCCTAACTTCTGCCAACATCACTGGGAAGCCATCATGACCAAGGAATTCTAATTAAATTACAGGACCATGGGACCTGACAATAGATGTCTTTATGCTCCTTGGAGGATCCCACATTGTGGTGAAGTCTTCAGGAATCACCATTCAATCTGAGAACAGACTGAAGCTTGCAATGCCAAGAACACACAATCATGCAGATGGGAGTCAAATGAATGTAACAATGCTAAATAAAGGTAGTAGGGAAGGTTGGTATTCAGTGGACCACACACAAGGATTCTCAACACTCTCCTTAAAGATTAGCTATGGTTGAGGTAGACAGCTACCCTTTTCTTTTATAATTCTAGAAAAACTCAAAAGTTTTTTCACTCACATTTTAGCCATATATATATATATGACTAGATATATGCTATATCCATTTTATATGTATATATATATATATATCTGATGACTAAAATGTTGAGAATCTTAAAATTACAAAAGTCTACTCCTATTGCCTTTTTCATGTTAAAAATATTCCAGCTTTCCATTCTCTCAAATAAATTAGACCTTGAAATGTCTAGTGATAGATTTAATATCGCTGCACAATATCTGTAGTATGAAATTTCTGACTCAGCCTTTCCAACCTAGCCCTGAGGTTCGGACCCACTTACAGCCTCGCTGCTGCTTTGACCCAAATAATCACACAAAAGGCTTATATTAATTTTATGTTGATTGACCTATAGCTCAGACATACTGCTAGCTGGCTCTTTAATCTTTACCAAACCTATTTCCATTTATCTGTTTAATCATGTATCTTGGTACCTTTTCTCAGAGCATCATGGTTGTCTTCTTTCTTCTGCTGGCATCTCTCCTGGTGTCTCTGCCTGACTCTTTCTCATCCCAGAGTTTTCTTAGTCTGGTAGCCCTGCCCACACTACCTGTATGCCTTCTGGACAATTAGTTTTTTATTAAACTAGTAGGAAGAACAAATATTTATAATGTACTAGAACATAATCCCACAGCATTCTCCCCGTCTTCCCCCTTTAAAATAGAACCCCAAATATAATTTCCTTTGTATAGTTTTCACCATTATCTGTAACAACTTGTAACCAACACTGTAAACAAAGACAAACTTCCATAACCCATTTTCTGGTAATGTGTGTAGTCCTCTAGACTACTTACTACTGATTGGGGGTGCTGGTAATCCTATGGGGACCAAAAGAAAAATTTACAATTGTAGACAAGTCTTTAATGGAGTAGTCTGTTAAGCTAGCTCATCTCAGCCAGTCTCCTTGAAGTTGTTTTGGAGGCAGAGCTCAGAGGAAACTGCAAAAGAGGTGTTCTGAAATGCTGGATCATTTGAGTCATCCATTTCCAGCAGAGACTTTTCAGGGGGTCTTCCTTGATCAAACCTTATTTTTTTAACTAGGACTAAATCCAAGCCTCTCATTTTGTATGGAAATAAAAGGAAAAGCTCTTCTCCAAAATAGCACATCTTTTGATTTCAAATTTAAAGTCAACTATTTATAAAATATATAGGTTGGATTAATCTAGCATCATTTATAATCAAATGTCTTTTATCAGCTTTTACTATTTCATTTGTAGTCAATAAACTTAAAGATAAGATAATAACATGCAGAATCCAGATAGTTTTTGTAATTCCATCTTTACCTGGCTTATTATTTTTTTAATCTATTTCTTTTTTAAGGACTTTATTCTTTTCCTTTTTTTTTTCACTCAAGCCTATGTATTGTTTTAAACACACTCTAAACCATTTAGAGAGGTTTTTTTTTTCAGATCTGTTTTTACTATATAACTCTTATCTTTTTCTGTTTCTGAACACACTTTTAATTTGCCAAGACATGGCTAGGGTTGAAGGCTTGGCTAGGGTGGCTGACTCCATTCAGCTTCCTCTATTTCTTTGTACCTGACCACACTTTTAATCTGCTAAAATGTGACTAGTATTAAAAGCTTGTTTAAAGCGGCTGGCTGACTGGCTCCACTCAGCTCCTAGTCTAGCTTCATAGAGTTTAGCTTCTTACCAGAGGTATTGATAGGAGCCACAATTACCACTCTGGGGAATTTTAATGTTCATATTGCCACCAAGTAGAGTCTGCTGCTTGTGAACTCCATTTAAGTCTTTGCCAATGGAGCTTTTGTAAAGAATCACACAAGTTTTGCCCCTAAGTTTGAGTCAGGAAGCCACACTTAAATAAAATACTCCTCTGTTTGCCTCCAGCAAGCAGGGCTTTATCAAGAAAATGCTACTATTGAGAAGCAGTCTTTGACTCTATTTCCATTTTGTCCACATAAACAGAAACGTTAAATTCATCATATGCAGTTTATTGCATGCATCTAGGCTCATGGGAGACTTGCAGCTTAAGCTGTATTCCAAAAGCCCGCCATTTTGTTGCTCAAGCCCACAAGCCACATCAGGGTGTCTCTGTACCACAGCTCAAGTGAAAGAAACAACTCAGAGGCTGCTTTGGGCTCTGTTTCTATGCTCTAGAACCCATTTTAAGCTTTCTAAGGCTATATGTAGGTTTATATGAGCCATTTGGTACACCATTTGTAATATGTAGTTTCTGGCCCGGACTTTCCAGACTAGTGCAGAGATTTGGACCTGCTCTCAGCCCTGCTGCTGCTTAGAGTTTTCTTAGTCTGGTAGCCCCGCCCACACTTTCTGTCTGCCTTCTGGACAATCAGCTTTTTATTAAACCAGTAGGAAAGACAAATATTTACAATGTACTAGAACATAGTCTCACAGGAAATATTAGATGACCAGATGTCATTTTGGTAACCTCTCTGGGGAGCTAATGTTTCCTCCTAAATCTTCTTGTATTGGCCAGGGAAGGCTAATTCTTAAAATGGTGTGACATTGGAGGCTGGGGGAAGGCTAAGCTTGTGGTTGAAATGGGAAATGTGGGAACTCTAGACCTCTAAGGAGGCAGATACTGCCTGAGCTTTAAGACAGAGATAGACAGGAACAATATACTCATTGTGTTGTAACAAAGATTAATTTCCATCAGTCATTTCCAAATGGAATCCACTTAAGACATTTCTGAAGACACTGCTGTAATATCAATGGCTCAATGTTATCTCTATGAATGCTCAGGTTAGGGGCCTCTGTAGATATATGTTTGACTTTCTAACAAGCTCCCAGGCAACAATGAATGACTTTGATGGTCTAGAAACCACTTTGAAGAACCAATGACTAAGATAATGTAAGCAAGGTACATAGTCAGCTCTGGAAAACAGTGAGTAGGCAGGCAATGTGGTTCATGGGTACATTTTCCCTTCACATTCCACTCATTAAAATGTCCTCTTCCCCTTCCTTACCTGCCCTGAGGGTTCTTCATGTTGAACCTCAGATCAAAGTTCGAACTGACCTACTTATTTTTAATGACATTTTAGAATTCTTAAAATTAAGCATCTGTTCTATCTTTTCTAATTCTGGCAGTTTGTGCAGACACCATCCAGTTATAGTCATAATTTCAAACTCATGTCAAGTTATGTAAAAATTTTGGGACAGGAGTGATCTCCTGAAATGCACTTAAACAACACTATGTGGGTGAGTAGTTAAGTCACCCCAGAAGCTCTCTAATTTTATTCCATCTTCACTCTAGTTATTTTCCTATTAGTAAATCTCCCTTTCACTGAATCCTTAGTCAACTGTCAGCTTGTTAGCACCAGCTCTTTACTATTCACCACCCATTAGCATCAGCTCTGTTTACTATCTAACACCCATTATGTCCGAAGAAACCTGGGAAGCAGGGATTATGCATAAACTGAATTTAACCATAGTCTTTTAGTCTTTTATTGACTCTTCAGTGATAATATATCCTTTTCTTCTCAAGATTAAGTAAATTGTTCTTATAAACAAATTTAGACTTGTATTTATACTATTTTCCAATCACTTCAATGTGTATTTTTCTATGTCATCCATACAGCTTCATAAAGGCAGGTTTAGCATCAAAGTAGCCATCTCACAGACAAGAAAACAAAAGAAAGACTGAATGCATATAACTATGTAATAGTCACCCTGGCCTGTTTATTGTATAGCTGAAGACAGACATTTCTTTTCTAATGATTAAATTCTACATACAATGTTTACTCAGAAAAAAAAATGTTATAGGACTTATAAAAACTAACCACAATATTTGAGCACATGAGCATTTCATCTGAAATTTTTTTTAAACTGAAAGCTAATATTTGTTAAATATTAAAATTCAGAATATGTAAGGAAAAAATCTAAAACAATAGTTCTCAACCATTCTAATGCTATAACTCTTTAATGGAGTATGCTGTAGTGATGGCCTCCCACCATAAAATTATTTTCATTGCTACTTCATAACTGCAATTTTGCTAATGTTATGAATCATAATATAAATATTTGTGTTTTCTGATGGTCTTAGCTGACCCCTATAAAATGATCATTTGACCCACAAAGAACTCATGACCCACAATTTGAGAACCACTAATCTAAAACCACACCCAAAATGACCACCTCAAAGAGGACCAGCAAACCATCCAGAGGCATAGCCAGTATCTAAGCTGCCTCCCACCACTCTATGTGCTAACAACTCATGAATTTGAAGCTATTATTATTATGATAACTTCCCATAGTAATAAGTACATTTTGTCCAGCAAATGGTCTATTGTCTGAAAGTTCAACTTGTTGCTTAGCCAACTGGTGTTGTTTGTGGTTTTTGGAATGTGCACTATCATGGTTATTCTTGGAACACAACCATGTCTTTCCACATCTTTATACAAGTGCTCCTTGAAATAATTCCCCAAATGGGATAACCGTGTCAACACACACACACACACACACACACACACACACACACACACAAACAAGATGTAAGGACTGTGGAAACAAAGTTGATAAAGCTTGTCAAGTGCCATTGTCTCAAAATGCCCCCAATATTATCTATTCCATGTTCCAAACAACATTGCCAACTTTCATAAATGGGCTGCAGGTTATTCTGAGTCATTCCTGTGAATCAAACTGTCCCCAAAAGGGCTTTCTAAGAAGAGATATCTGTATTAACTCTTGGATAAGGACAAGATGGAAGCATATCATACAAATGGTTGCAAAATTGAGATTTGAATTCCGGTACTCAGTTTCTTTATAGTAAGAGGGAATATAAGGGAACAAGAAAGAAGACAGAAAATAACGAGGAAAAAAGCTAATGTTTCAAAATGCTGAATGGATAATTCTCTATGTAACAAATAAGATAAAAATGTAAGCATGCTTTACAATTACTTCTTCTCCTAATATATAGAAAAGTCTGAGTTCAAACACCCCAAAGTAGAATTGGGAGCACAGCCCAACCACTTCTGGAAGCACCCTGGGAAAGATCTACTAGGACTAGCAGATGAATCATTTCCAGAACCCCCAGCCAGTAAACAGTTTGCTTTTCACCAATTTATGACTAAAAGTAGACAAACTAAGTCATTAAAGGGTAGTCATTAATGGTAGGACAAAACCTACCTCCCTGACCACTTACATACTTCCTGAGTCGGAAAATAGAACAAAATTGTGTGATTTTTTTTTTAAAAAAAAATTAGATATCTCCTTCATTGTTCTCCTGCTCCATCCCTATTCCAGCTGGACTACCTACCCCATTACCTTATGATCTCATCATCATGCATACCCTTTCTCTATTACTCCCCTTGCCCCCAGTTAACTCAGGAGATCTCATCTATTTCTCCTTCCCATGGCAATCCATGCATCCCTCTTAGGGTTCTCCTTGTTAGCTAGCTTCTCTGGAGCTGTGGACTGGTTACTACAGTCTGGTTACTCTTTGCTTTACATCTAGCTAGTATCCACATATGAGTGAGTACATACCTTGTGTGTCTTTCTGTGTCTGGGCTATCGTACTCAAGATATTTTCTACTTTCACCCATTAGCCAGTAAATTTTGTGATGTAATTGTTTTGTTTTGTTTTTCTACTGAGTAATACTCCCTTGTGTATATGTACCACATTTTCTTTATCCATTCTTTGGTTGAAGGGTATCTTTGTTGTTTCCAGGTTCTGGCTATTACAAATAATGTTCTATGAACATTGAGCAAATGTGCTTGTAGTATGAATGTGCATCCTTTGGGTACATGCCCAAGAGTGTTGTCACTGTGTCTTGAGAAAACACCATACTGATTTCCAAAGTGGCTATACAAGTTTGCACACCCACCAACAGTGGAGGAGTGTTTCCCTTGTTCCACATTCCCTCCAACATAAGTTGTCATCAGTGTTTTTGATCTTAGCCATTCTGACAGGTGTAAAATGGTATCTTAGCATCATTTTGATTTGCACTTCCCTGATGACTAAGGATGTTGAGCAATTCTTTCAAATATCTTTCAGCCATTTGAGATTTTTTTTTTTTTGTTCAAAATTCTCTGTTTAGCTCTGTAGCCCATTTTTCAGATTGTTTGGTATTTTGATGTCTAGTTTCTTGAATTCTTTCTATATTTTGAAGATCAGCCCTCTGTAGTATGTGGTGTTAGTGAAGAACTTTCTCCATTCTGTGGGTTGTCATTTGGAGAGCAATGAGAGAAATATATTGATAGAGGGAGACATCATGGAGTTAGAGAGAAACAAACCCGGTGCTAGGGAAGCTCTCAGGAATCCACGAGGATGACCCCAGTTTAGACTGCTACTAGTGAGAGGGAACCTGAACTGGCCTTCCCTGGGAATCAGATAAGTGACTACCCTAACTGTCATCATAGAGCTTTCATCCAGTAACTGAAGGAAGCAGATGCAGAGATCCACAGCCAAGCACCAGGCCAAGTTCTAGGAGTCTGGCCAAAGAGAGAGAAGAGGGATTATATGAACAAGGGGGTTTAGGATCATGATGAGGAAATCTATAAAGACAATGAAACCAAGCTATTATGAATTCAGGAACTTTAGACTGGCAGCTGTTGAGCCTGCATGGGACTTGAATAGGCCCTCACCATAAAGGAGACAGTGTGTATCTTTATCTGTTTAAGGGGTTCTCGGCAATGAGATTAGGAACTATTACTGGTGCATGAGTTGGGATTTTTGAAGACTATTACCTATGGAAAGACATCTTGCACAACCTTGAAGCAGGGGGAAGGGGCTTGGACCTGCCCCAACTGAATGTACCCGGCTTAGCTGATTCCCAATGGAGGGTCTTACTTTTTTAGAAGAGGAGATTGGAGGTGGGTCAAGGGAGAAGATCAGGGGGATCAGGAGAAGGAATGAGAAGGGAATCTGTGATTGGTATATAGAATTAATTAAAAAGTTTCCTAATAAAAATATTAGACAAGGATTATGTCTACAGCCAAATTCCACAAGGTAGAACAGTGTGTGCTGAACCAAATGTTGCTAACCTTTAGGAAACATCCTAAAGAAGCCCTTTATAGGAAAATGAATGAACAGTTATCCCCATGTTGACATTTTATTAAATTTTATGATGCCCAAGATTTGAGATAAACTAATAAGATGAGTCATACTTAAAGTATTATCTCAGTTGAAAGGGACTTCAGTATAGAAACAACAGATGCTATGTCTTTTTATCATGGCTTGTTTCTTCTGTACCTTGCACAACTAAACTTAATTTTCCCCTGAAGTAGTTCTCTCTCTCTCTCTCTCTCTCTCTCTCTCTCTCTCTCTCTCTGTGTGTGTGTGTGTGTGTGTGTGTGTGTGTGTGTGTGTGTGTAATAGAACTAGGCTTTATAAATTGGAAATCATGTCAACTACATCCTGGCATTATGAACTTTCAGCATTAATTGATATGGGAAGACAACGAGGTCAGGTAAGGTAATGAGATTTAAAGGAAATATATATCATGTGACTCTTTTCTTTGATGTTTCTATTTTTTGACTAATTTAAATATGCCTTGGGTTTCTCCAGAGCTTCCTTTCTTCTTATAGTTAATTACAGAAGGAAATGTGCACTTGACTAGGAGTCCTTGACTGGACAGAAGGTATTTGTTCTTATGACTCCATCCTGATGCATAGGGAAACTACAGCAGACTCCAGCTCCCATGGTCCTTGAGGGGTAGGATATGTTGTGGGAGTGGTATTTTTCTTGTTTTCTTTGAGGGAGGGAGGTTGTTATAATTTTTATTCTTGCTATAGCTTCCTTCTTCTCAGTCTAGTTCTTAAACAGCTTTATATTTTACATTAGTAGTTTGATTTTCCTATCATGTTTTCAAGAGCTAGTAAAATTCTGAAGTACACAGAAAATGGAAACCAGATGTCTGTTTAAGGCCAAAAGCAAAAGCATACAATCACCTACATTTTCAGCTATAAATTGTTTGTTTCTCTTTTGCTTGTTTTTATTTTTCTTTTTAGAACCCACAGATAAAGAACTAACTTAACCACAGTAGTGAAGAGGGTAAAACAAATAGTGGGCAGTATATTCTAACACATGACTTTCTTTTGGATATAGAATCTCTCCAGCTGGTTTTGCCATAAAGGAGAAAATAAGAGCTAAACTTCATGTGAGCCTTTTTAGAATAGTTGGTAAATGGCTAAAAAAAAAAAAAAAAAAAAAAAAAAAAAAAAAAAAAAAAAAAAAAAAAAAAAAAAAAAAAAAAAAAAAAAAAAAAAAAAAAAAAAAAAAAAAAAAAAAAAAAAAAAAAAAAAAAAAAAAAAAAAAAAAAAAAAAAAAAAAAAAAAAAAAAAAAAAAAAAAAAAAAGCACACTGAAATGTTGTGGTGACTGTGTCCATCATCAACCTCCAAGTACAGCATAAGCCAATCATTTCCAGGTTCATGTTACTTGTTTGTGGTTCTTGCCGCAATTCCCAGTGACAATGAAATGCACTGTTATTACTATTCAAGAGCAAGTCTCAAAAATAGCCCTATAGTTAATGCACCAATCCCACTGGTATTAGCTGGATGTTTTCAGCTTCTCTGTGCTGTCTAAGTGTTTACGTTGGAAATAACATGATGTTTCACTAATCTAGACAATTTTGGAGAAAGAATGACCTATTAAAGTTCTAAAGACTTCACTGAAAGTTGATTTTATAATTATGAGACTATGTTTATGAAACTTACACATGTGCCTAAGTACTGGCAGCCTTCATGGGGACTATCTTTAATTAGGCTACTAATGTGTTTTTTCAGAGTATGCATACTATTGTAAAAGGTTTCTGGCACATACTTTATGGGCCAGGAGCAGAGGTTTGGATCCACTCTCAGCCTCGCTTAGGCTCAAATAATCACACACAGGTTTGTATTATTTTTATGCTGATTGACCTATGGCCCAGGCATATAATTTGTTAACTTCTTTATCTGAACTCAACTCTTCTTGTTCAGCCATGTGGCTGGGTACATTTTCTCAGAGCAGCATTTCAACTTCTTTCTTCTGCATCTCCTGGGGGCTCTGACAACTCTGTGGCAGCTGTGTCTGGCGTCTAACTCTGCTCTGAGACATTCTCAAGTTTTCTTAGCCTGGTAGCCCCACCCATACTTCCTGTCTGCATTTGACCAATCATCTTTCATTAAATCCATAGGCAGGACAAATATTTACAACATTATCAGCATAATCCCACTACAGCATACATGTTCATGAGTATTATTTTCATAGAAGAAATGAAATGTATATTTATCCTGAGAAAACAGACATGGTTTGGTAAGCAAAAAGAGTGTAAATCAAAGTGATGCTTCAGCATAGCTTCTAACCAAAAGACCCATTTATTCCTCTTTTCCAATGGCCCAGCTCAAGAGCATTCTGCAGTGTTCACTCTTTATTTGACACATGGAGGACAAGATTTGAGAACAAAAGTTGATATGATGACTAAGTGACCTTTCTCTTCATGAGAGAGCTTTGAGAGTCAACAGATACAGCCTCATATCATTTATATTATTATTATTAGACTGAAGGGCAGAGGGAATTAAAAGTATATAGTTTTAAATTCCAAAAGGATGTGGTAATGTCAAAAAATAATTAATGGTGAATTCAAATAAGTAGAACTTTGAAAAGAAGTATAATTATACAAGCCAAGCTTAGGTAAAAATTATGTCTTCTTTATTAAACATGTTAAAGGAATACATATTATTTCATAGACAGAGGTGAAGTTACAACTTTCTGACTTATTTTTTAAACTAACTTGGCTACTTAATATTCATTCAGAATAACTAAAAAGGAAGGCACATGACTTCTTCAGATTAACTCCTATAATGCATGACCTACATTAGACTACACATTAGGGTCCATAATAAAATGCATGTGATTTCTTACAAACATCTGGCCTAGGGCTCTTATGTCCTTCAGCAGTTATCTTTATATAAACGTGCTGGATAGCTGCAAATACTTAGAATTTCAAACTTCTCAGCAGATTCTGACCTACCCTAGCTGGAAAACTGTTCATCAGTGTTCTTCATGAAGGGCATTCTAGGAAACAAAGACAATTTAAGATCTCTGGAAAATGATAACACTATAACAAAGTATATGGTGTGTGTTCTTCTTTGACCATGCATCAAATTTTTATACATTGTTTACAAAGTGGCTTTTGGTCCACGTTTTTTTTTTAAGTATGCTTTTTAAATAATTATGTAAATAAAATGGTATCTGTGGGGGGGTGGGAGGGGCATAAAGGGAATCATTCCCTTTGCATTTATTAAGTTTTAAAAGAAGTTTTGCTATTCCCATTGCAAAAAGGACCAGCCAGGTACCAAAGAACCAGACTTGTATATCAGGAAGGCAGACTGCATTCTAAAACAGCTAAAAAGTAAATATATTTTGGAACTCTTTTATAGCTAAGTAAACTTTTTTCAAACCTGATTCATATTATCTTTGCCATATTGCCTTAACTTAGTTTTCCCATGTCACTAGCCAGTCACTTACTGCCTTGAGAAGGATTTGGAACATGTAGGGAGTTCCATAGTTGGCATAGAAAATGCATGGGAAAATAGTCAAAAGAAAAGTCAAAGAGCTTGGCTTCCACCCCATGGAACCACTTGACTTGTGACTTGGAAACTACAAAGCTACATGGAAAAAACTCACTGGCCCTGAGTGATTTGGGCCAGAGTACCTTTCCTGGGACATGGCCCAAATCCGTTGTTTCCAAAGTAAAAAATTTTGAGGGAATGAGTTTACATAGAATCTGTACAAATTTTTGTCCTTTGGGAGGTATATTCTTTCCATTAGTCGCAGCCATGGATTTTTATAGCAAATCCTCATTTACTCATTGTCCACAGAAAGCCTACCTTGCTTCTCATAAGAGAATACCACTGCAGTGTGCACCAAAACATTAATAGACAACTAAAGATATTATTATATACATTCTAGCTTTCATAACACAGATCTTGTTTTGTTTGTTTCCAAGGTACTTCCAACCATCTATTATACAACTGTTCTGTTCAAGGCTATCATGAGTGTAGTGATGTATACTGCCTGTCCTGGGACTGCAGTGTCACTGTTTCAAGGATTTGTAGCTGTATTTGAAGTCTTTTTCTCATCCTGTTTATTCAGGTTGGAAGGTCTACCTTCATACCTGGATTCCTTTCAAATTTCTGATAGGCTCTACTCACGTTGTAACTAGCTACTTTTGATGTGCTGTGGCCTCAGAAATAAGATTCCTAAACCCATTTAGAAACTCCATTTTTTAATTATTCACAATTATTTTCTACATAAATTAACATCCAACAGAAAAATGGTACATCTTTTCATTTTATCGTATATACAATGAAAAAATTCTGTCTCTCCCTCTTTCTCTCTCTGTATGTATGTATACAAATGCATGTGCATGGATACACATATATATTCACAAATTTTCACTAGTTAACACACCAGAACAATAGTTTAATTCTATAGATGAGAACATATATAATAAGATTAATCAGAATTTATTTAGCATCAGTCAATTTGTTATCCATTAATCTGATTAATTAACCTCATTGCTGATCATGTTTCTGGTACAATTTTATATAACTATTCAACTTGTAGCTTTATTCTCATTCTGGCTTGTCACAGCTGACACAGGAAACTATTGAAAAGTGTAGCCAAGCAGCTCCCAAAATAAGCGCACTAGAGCACTCAGCACTGAATTCCAGCTTCAGGCTGAACTACATCTCCCCCTCGACTCTGGTTCTTTCCTCCAGACATTTTTGGTACGCCCCACTGTGAAATGACATTGCCATGGTACCAAAGACCTTCCAGAAATGAAGAGATTAGGAGGAGTGAAAGGCAGGTGGAAAGCAATACCAAGGAATCCTTGAAAAGAAGAAAGGTTAAAAGCAGTTGAAAACCAAAAGGAAACAATGGAGGCAAAAGACGAGGGAGTTCCAATTGCTGAACAACATATTTCAGTCTAAGAAAATGAGTATTGGACAAAAGCTTTAGGAAAGAACCTTACAAGTGTCCCCTAAAAGTATCTGGTGAGAAAAGAGAAGGTGAATATGCAGAATCACAACGAGGAAATGAAGAAAGAGCAAAAAAAGTAAGAGAACAATTTTGCCATTTTAACATGTTTCCCTGAAGTTAACCCTATCTCTACTGCTGAGTGTACAGCATCTTCAAGCAATTTCGATGAGTTTGTCTACTTTATACTTATTCAGTGTTCGATGAGTGAGTGGAGCACTAGAGAAAATTGATGTTCTCTAAATTTGGGTTTTAAACCTAATCTCTTAAATTTAGTGTCTAAATCTTAGTCTAATTCAGTGAATGGAAGGACAGAGGGAAAGAGAGAGGTAGCAATTACCTGCATCTCAGTATCTGCATGAGGACAGCATTTCTCTGGGGGTACACTACCAACCCATATAATTTAAATGACTCCCCCGGTTGCTTCTAAGTGTCACCCTGTAAGTGCTACCCTATGTTCTGTAGATTTAAACCTCCTTCCCCCACCAGGTTCTTCAACACAATTGGAGACAACATTGCTTTCCTTAACTCTGCAGAGTGACTAGTATAAAATAGATTGATGTTTCTTGCCCGTTGATGGTAAGTATGAGAAATGCAATGTGTCTTTACCCTGCGTGCCTAGATAGTTGCTGATTAGACACAATATCAAAAAAAAAAAAAAAACCAGAACAAAGGAAAGTGTTTAGTACATACTTGGAGAGTAGTGGATGGGAGGAACTCTACATGGACAGCAGGTGCCTTGTGGAATATTCTTTCGAAACTCAGCAGTTAATGGAAGTGTGTTTTCACATGTATCTTCTGGCATGATAACAAGGAGTAGTGTAAGCTTTCCGAGTTTCCTCAGAAGGATGTTGTTTAAAGTCACCTCTCTGCCTAAATCTACTTTGAGCACTGGAGAAGGCAGGATAACCTAACAGTTCACAAGAGAAAAATCAAATGGCACAGGCTAAACTCAATTTGTAGAGCATTTACCTATGATGCCAACACTCAGATGGTGGGGGGAGGAGAGGCTTCCAGGTCATCCTCTGCTACACAGAATGTTCCAGAGGGTATAATTTTAAATTATAAATATAATGCAAAATTTCATGATAGATGGGAAAGGCATATGCAAAAATGGCTATTTTTAAGAATAGAAGGAAAATGATCATTAGAAATACCATTTAATTTTTCTTTTAAAAACATGTGACTTTACTCATAATAAAAAAAGAAAGAGAAAAAAATAAACAGTTTTCTGTGCCTGAGACAGTATTTTGACATTTTGCCAAAATGCTTTGGTGACTTTTGTTTTTTGAGACAGGATTTCTCTATATACTAGCCCTGCTGGTCCTGTAACTTACTTGGCAGATCAGGTTGGCCTTGAACTCATAGAGATCTTCCTTCCTCTATCTCCCTGAGTGTCAGGATTAAAGATGTGTGCCACCTTACCTGGCAACACTGACTATTTTTTAGTACTAGAAATCTTTTTTCTTTTTCTAGAAAACACTGAAACAGAAAGCATACAGGATGTGGGAAGAAAGAGTGGAACTTGAGAGTTTACTCTTGGTAGAAGAGAGAACTGGATTTGTTCACTAGAACAACAAACCAAAAATGCCTACATCAGCTCTGACTATGACCTGAGCCAACACCTACTTTGGTTTGTTACGGATGTGTGATATCATTTCCTCCTCTGCACTATACATGTTCTGTCTAAGATTTGTTCAATTTTGATAAGCCATTGAAGTCAGAAGCACTTGTGTGGGATAGTTAGAAAGTTACCCTGATTAATTTGCTCACAATTAATAATTATTACCCTGATGGAATTTATTTTGAACAATAACAATATATGAACAGGCCACACATCTCATAGAAGCTTCCTTAGATAAAAGTTGCTCAGGGCACATCTGCTCAACAATGTAAAGAAGCTGTACAAAGGCTTTTGAACATCCCCCAAACTGTCTTTTGCCACACTCCTAACCCAGCATCTCATTGTTCTTAGATTTAGCTTACTTTAACATGTCTGTCTCTGATACTTTTCAAGAGGGAACTGAATTTTCTAACTCACCTATAACCTAAGGACCTAACTGTTTGTTAGTCAGCTGCTCAGATGTACACAAGGGCACCTCTTGTATGTAAGCAAAACATTGGCAATTAAATTCTGGTGATTTCTTAATAGCTTGAAAATCTAGTGCTTCGAAAGAAATTTTATCACATGCATTTGTGCCTATCATAAGGTGATAAAGAATACAAAAGTCATATTTCTATTACTCATTTTGAAAATAGAAATCTGAAATGAAAGAAAACTCCATCCTCAGCCAGGGATTTTGATTGGTTTTTGGTGGTCCCATTCACATGAGACCAATAACTCGCCCTGTTATTCAATTCTTCACATTCCAACTAATTTGTAGTGACTATATTCCCTATTGCTATTGGGGGAAGAGGACTTAACTTGGATTCTACTTTCTGAGGATACAGTTTTCCACCCCAAACCCAAATATCCATCAAATAAGGTCCTCCTGCCTAGGCAGCCTTGGTCTAATAGTGACTGTGGGTACCTTCAGCATCCAATTCATCTTTATGGATGTTATTTTCCCCCTCTCTAGCTTCCATTTCCCTGAATTGTAGAATCTTTCTGAGTCAGAAAGTTGCTGATGCAGCTATCTCTCTTAAATCTCTCTAGAAACATGGAAATTAAGGATTCCCCAGAACCTTAAAAATAGATGTGGTCAAGACTTGACATCATTTTGTCCAGCCAACAATCATCACAGGTCAATGAAGGACATTACTAGCAGACCCTTCTGCTGAGCAGATTTTCTTTCACTAGGAAGTTAACCTAAGACCTCGGAGATGGTTTGGTATTACATTTCCCTACTTTACATCTAAACATTTCCTCTTGGATACATTTTAAAGAATTCTGAAAAGAACCAAGGATATCTGATCTCAAAAAATTATTTGGGCCCCTGAACTAAATCTTTGAATATGACATTAAAGAAACTAAAGGCATCAGCTCAGTGTTTTAGGGACATTGCCATCTTAATCTCCTGGGAATCCAGTTACCAGAAACATCTAGGCAGCCAGCACATTGGCTCTCTGGGAATAGCACAAGTTAGAATTTGTTCTACTGAGTTCCAGGTCACTCTGCTTTATCATTGTAAAGAGAGAGCAAAGCCACCTCATTCTTTCTCACTCTAAAGGAAAATCTCATCCAAATATGAGGTCTTGACTTATTTTAAGTCTGACATCATTTTCTCTCCCACAACTATTAACTCCAGGCACATATTAATGGCATTTTCATTGATTGCTAATGAGGAAAAAAATTTGGTTTCTCAAATTTTCTACATTATAAAATATTGCAGGAGAGTTTTAAGTATTTCTTTAATTCTAAAATCAGCAATCATTCTATTTTGTTCTACAGTAATTTCTTATACTTAAGTCTGCTTCATTTAGTATCATCATAGAACTTTAATGGGAAAGTACTAGTTCCATTCCACTGCTGTGCTAGAACACTCTGACCAAAAGCAACCTGGAGAGGAAAGTGTTTGGCTTGTACTTCCAGGGTAATTGTGGTGGAATTCATCAGACTCCATCGCTGAGAAAGTGAGAGCAGGAAGTCAAGGCAGGAAGAATGGAGGAACACAGATGGTTTGCTTACTCACTGGCTCATGTTCAGCTATTTCTTTTTTTAAGATAAATTGAATTTATTAAATTTGACAAAAATATATAAAACTGGACTAAATGGAGATACTTTCTTATACAGCTCTGGCCCAACTGCCAAAGACGGCACTGTCTGCCATGAGCTCTCACACCAGTCATCAAAAAAGACAATCGCTAGGAAGTTCCTTAGTTGAGGTCTTGCCTCATTAGGTAAATGAAAGTTTAAAAATGTGACAGAAAAAAAAAGAAAACCACAACTAGCAAAAGAAAGATCATACAAAATAGATCCTAGTTCTTAAAATAGGAAGTACACATAGAAGAGGGAAGTGCTTACATCCTCATTCTTCTGTGGCTCTGAGTGCAACAGAGACATTGCCAGAAAAGGGGAGCAGATTGATATGGCTAAATGAGTCCAGTCATACACCGCAGAGCATCTAGTCAGTTATATATTTAAAATATATATAATATATTAATAATGAAAAATAATCTGTAACAGTAAAGCTAATGGAGAAATATATCAGTAATTAATCAAAGCTTTGGAAAACTTCATGAAAAATCAAAATAAAAAAGAAGTTCAAATACTGCCATCAGAGACTCTTGTGGAGACAAAGGTGGCTGGGGACATCTTAGACTATGAAGTTCTGCCGTCAGAGACTCCTCTAGAGACCAGGGTAGCTGGGCACATCTCAGACTATGAAGTTCTGCCATCAGAGACTCCTGTAGAGATGAGGGTGCTGGGGACATCTCAGACTCTGTAGTTCTGCCATCAGAGACTCCTGTAGAGACCAGGATAGCTGGGGACATCTCAGTCTATGAAGTTCTGCCATCAGAGACTCCTCTAGAGACCAGGGCAGCTGGGGACATCTCAAACTATGAAGTTCTGCCATCAGAGACTCCTGTAGAGACCAGGGCAGCTGGGGACATCTCAGACTATGAAATTCTGTATTCAGGCACAATGAGAGGTGCTCTGGAGCAAATGCTGGAAATAATAAGTGCTTTCAGAAGCGGATGGGGTGCCTGGCATCTCCTTCCATCCATGTTTGTTTAAACAACTGCCAGCAACAGCACTTAGGAGGAGAATAACAAGGAAAGTGGGCCTCACCCCTACTTAAGAGCAGCAAACAAACTTTGGGAGCTACTCACACTACAGCCATGATTCACTGAAGACAGGTTCTGTCAACTAGAGTCACCTCCATCCAGCAGCTCTGTGTGTGTGTGTGTGTGTGTGTGATGCTAAGTTTTCATAAATGGAGAGGAACACAGAGCTAAGAATCACGATGTGGCTCAGAAAAACCACCATGAGAAGACAGGAAAACCAAACAAAAACTAATAAATCCTTTCACACACATGCATAAAATTAAAATTTCATAACACATAGAAGAAACTTTTAAAATGGATAATTTTCTGTCAAGAAAATAACCAATGAGCTTAATTTTTTAAAAAATATCAAAGGAAAACTTAGCCAGTGGGCTGAATAGACTTGAGAGAACACAAGCCAGGAGGCAAAGAAAGGGTAAGATTGAAAGCTGTGGATATAATGAGGAAGAAGAGCACTCGGGTCATCGTGGTGAGTGAAGTCCGCAGAGTCTGAAGGCCAACACAACACATTCTCTCCTAGGAAGAATCTAGTTTTGTTGCTGTTGATTTTATTAATATTTCCCAAAATAGGAGTAAGGTTATTTGGGGAGAGAAAAGACTTAGTGGTGGTAGGGGAAAGTGGACAGTACAGGGCAATGGGATCATTATAATCAAAGCACATGATACATATTCATCAAATAATGAAACCCAACATTGTATGCACTTATGAATCTTAAAATATAAAAAAGATGTGAGATAAAAAATGTAAAGTTTTTGTTAAATGAATGTAGAAGGGAAATAGACATCTTTAGTTTTAAGTGATCTGTAAAATAGCAATAGGATAGTGTACAGACTGCCTGACAACCCAGACTGTCATATAACTGGGTTCAGAGAGCAGGGGCAGTATACGTTCATGAAGACAATTTGCTTCTCTGCTAATGCAAGCCAATTTGCTATGCAGATCAAAGCAGTAAGGCATAGATTTACATTAACAAGATAGACAAGTTCAACCAAGTAGAGATAGGTAAAAGTCCATCTTGGATATAAAGAAAAAATATTCTAAGGCAAAGAAGAAATCAATACAATTTAATTTGCATTCCAGGATTTTCAGTAATTGCTAATAATCTATTGTTAAGTCCCTCAAAGTCAGAAACCACAAAGTAGAATACATAAGTAAATTAAATGTGGGTGTGTGGGGGGGAATCTTACAGTATATTCAGAGAATGTGAAATAAAATATTAAAAATCCTGAACTGTTTATGGTTCTATAATAGAAGAAAAATATGCACACAGAGACGATTTACCCTTTCCAAACATCCCTGAAAGAATGGAATTCCATATACCATGCTTTTGTTTCTTCCACCAAAATGAAACAATACCATGCACAAAAACAGTGCTCCACAGAAAAGAAATCTCTGTGATGATGAAAGCCATTTAGAAAATTACGAAGAAGCAGAGCCCCTGGGGAATGACAAACTGATCAGACAAGTGGGATCTGCAGTCACATGCAGGCCCACAGCTGCCCTAGATTCTTGCCCTGTGGCAGAACTGCAAGTGGTGAGATATTATCAAAATTCTAAATGTGTGAGTTCGAACTGATGCCAATGAATGTTAAAGCAGAAATTCATAAAAGCAGACTGAAACAAGACATAGACCCCAACCTCCTTCTTGAGGCTTCCTAGGAGGACACTAGAATGGGACCTGAGAGAAGGTCTTCTCTGCTCTGTGGTGAGGTCCCTGCCCAAAACACATGAGCTATCTGTAGAATTTAGGAAGGTCTAAATTCTCATTAAGTTAAAAATGATGATTATGGAAAGCATTCTAAACATTTTTAATTCATTTTAATTTTGTGAAGGTATATTCTTTACCCATCATATTTATGTATGATATATATGAGTTTTGTTATATGATAGAAACATAGCATAATAAACAAAAATACTGTATGTATAATTTGTTTCAATGACAGGTAAGAGCATGCTGTTCACAAAGTCCATTAGTAGGAACTCCAAAAGGTGAAGTTTCACGAAGTGACAGCAAAAATTAGGACAGAAAAAAAGAATGGGTTTTGAAAAGCCTTATCTTTGTAATTGTATTAACAAATTGTTAAGACATTTGAGACTCTTCTTTAATTAAAAATACTTCAGTTTCTTTAAAGATACACCATGTAGTTCAAGTATCAATCTGAAAACAAGAAGGAAATGCCAGTAAATATTAATAATAATGTGTTTTTAGAATAATTAAGCCCTCTAAGCGAAATCCCCATAAAGCTTCTAGAATATTTTCAGAATATCAGGCAAGAATGAAATGCATACACATAAGTGATACTTAGTGGTGATTTCATCTACTTAAATTACAATAGAAAACATTATAAATGTATGCTATGAGAATCATAAGAAAAAATTCTAATAAATTTAGATAGTCACTGAAAAGAGAAACTACCCAACACAGAATATAGAAAAGCATACAAGTTCTGAAGTACATTTCCAAGAAGTCACAAAGCCCAAATCCATTTCCAAAAAGATAAACTCATAAGACAGAAAAATAATTAATGATGCAAAATAGTAATGCAATTAGAAGTGACTGACAAAATAACAAAAAAAATAACATGAGGCAAACAAGAGATGCCTAGAACTTGGTTATTCAAACTCAGCAGCAGGCATGTTTTGGAATGCAGGATCAAGGGATTGATACTGTTGCACTGAAATGGAGACCCTGAGAAAAAACAGTTTGCTTTTGCAATTACAAGCTGAGATGCTGCCAGAGCAAGAAGCATCTCAAAGTCTGTTTGCAGCATGTTTTTCTTTTTTCTTCTTCCTACAGCCACCTCAGTTCTTCTTTTAAAATCCAGCGATGTATCATGACCCACAAATGACAGCTTTACCAGCAAGAAAAATCACTATCATGTGTCCAGCCCTATAATTGGATTCATTTCTCTGACCCACAACTGGAACAGAGCAAAAAGACTCTGAGTGTGACCGTTCTATGAGCAATGTCCCTTCTCCCAAGAATATTTTGTTCTTGTCTTCTTTCAATAAAAAATCAATTCCATACATAGACTGTCACCCGTGACCCTATCACAGGCAGCTAGATATTTTGTCTTACCCAACTTCTTACTTCACTTCTTTCCCAGGATACACTCTAACCCCTGTGACATGTTCGACAAATGGTATATGTGCATGCATGCTTGCATACGTGTATGAGCTGCCTTGTCTTGTTGAACTGAATTGCCTTCTTGTCTCACATTCTGCCAGCAGTCGTGGTTGCAGAAACCCCTGCACATGTATGCAAATATTCACACAAATAAATAAATTCATAAATAAATAAATACTTGAAAGAAATATGGAGAGAATAAAGATTGTTGTTTAAACTCCTGCTTCATCTCATACACCAGTTTCAGATCCTAAATCATCTACCTGCATTTGAGTTCAGTAAGATGCCTCAATCCATTAGAATGCTTTAGATTAAGACAAATTGAAACGTGTTTCAATTTGGCTTAAGAAAATAATGATCTAGTTCATCTATTTAAGGGTAGCACATGATTATGGTGTTACAGATATGGAATGTTTATCAATTTCACTTGAGTTACAAAGTTTAGTCCCAGCTTGGGAAAAGTGGAAAAAACTTAAGAGACAAAGAGGGAGATTTTCATGTGACGAACATGGACTACCAAGGAAATTGTGAAGATGTAGCCTCTCTTCCTTCAGTGTGGCCATGGAGTGAGAGGTGTTTTTCTAGTATGTTTCTGTCATGTTGTACTACCTCACCACAATCTAAAAGAGAAGGGTCCAATTAATCAAAACAAGAAAATAAAACCCTTTAAAACTGTGAGCCAAATAAGAATTTCATTTTCATAGGCTAATTGTCTTGGTATTTTTTGTAGGAACTGATTAAAGAAATGGCTATAAAGCAAGGGAGTTAGTTGGAAGATTGAAATTTAAGACTCAGATATGGCAAAGATGCCTTCTCTGTTTATGCATTTATCTCTTCCTGTTGACTGGTTCTTTTAAAATGATGGCTAAAATTGTTGTTGGCTGGCTCATGAATACATCCTCTCCACTGAGCAATCCCAGTGCTAAAGGAACCTCTTTTTCAACCTCTAAATTATCAGTCCTGGTGAGGATCATGACTGACTTGTCAAGATCAGTTGGCTCAGATGAACTAGTCATTATGACCATGGACAAGTAGAGACTGACCACTACTGAACTTCTCCATACCCAGTGCTGCAGAGCTGAGTGAAAGGGTGAAGAAGAGCCTGTAGTGAAGGTCAGTATTAAGAATAGAGCATGTCCAATAGTCAACCTCATACGACATCAACAAGATGAAATCACTTCTACTTCCTTAACATTTGTAAACTGGTCTTAATCAGGTTACCTTGGGTTAGTTTTTCCTCATAGTCAAAAAGACTTTAATTAAAGCATTTCTAGAAATTAAATGTCCTAAGTTATTGAAAGTTAAACTTAACAACTGTTCCTACTGTTTTTCAGTGGAAAAATTAAAGCTAGAATTACAGTCACATTATCTTGGTCTTTTTTATGAAATGCAAACATGGTTTATTAGGGAAGTTCAGTTCTTCTTGGGAAAGTCAAGGCTGTTTATCCTCACATATATAAAATGAGAAATTCAAGCTACTAGTTGGTTACTAGGTTCATGTTTAATCTGATCTTTCTTTGAGTCTATAATTCTATGAGCATATCCCACCAGCCCAAATAAAACAGGATGTTTTTCAAGATGCCATTAAATCTGCTGATTTCAAAGCCTACTCTGATTTTTAAGTTCAGCATTTTACTTAGCAACAAATGAGAACTTTGAAAGTAAGGAAATAACTTATTTGGTTATGCCACATATTTATAAGATACTGTGATGCTATTTTAAAATTAAGTCAGGGCTTATAATAAAGTGTCAAAGTCAGAATTTAAAAGTCATGAATAAATTGAAATTCTACATATTCAGTTCATTTTCATGTTTATCAGATACTAAGTGCCTATTGTGTAATTAGTAATATTCACAAGAGTTAGAACACAATAATGACCTCAGAAACTTCATACTTCGTAGAAATTAAACAGGAGGTAAAGCAAGCAAAGAAGTATAGAAATATATTATGAAGGAAATTAAGGAACTGTATAACAAAATGTACAGGTTACTCACTGGTTCCTTCAACAAATTATTGTAAGCATTAACTAAGAGCTATGTACCATCCCAAACACCATTGTAATTGGACCCCTTTGTAAATAGATCAATGGCTACAGGCAAGATGAGTCCTTGATAATACCACCTAAACAAGAACAAGACTGTGTAGCATGGAAGTTAAATTTGCTGTAGTCCAAACAGAGGCTCTTGTGACAGATAATTTTTTTTCCCCTGTGGAGATAAAGCATCTTTTTGCTCCACACACTTTCATTTGGTATGCAAGTTTCTTGATGTTGCTATCAGAAAGGAAGATCAGAAGCATGCATATGAAAAGGGCAACAATACTTCTTCCTTTTAGTATTGTAGACTATAGATAAGGGACACTTGGGCCATTGTATTACGATAAACAAGCATTGTATTAGTCTACTCTATTGATGGAGTCACATTACTTGGAGTAATAGAAGAATTCCAAGTAAGTTGGATACTGAAGATATTCTATACAACAATTCAGAGTCCTGCCTTATTAGTAAAATTTCTTTTTTATTTTTTTGTTATTTTTTATAAAATAAAGTCTTCTTATCCATGTGTCCCCTTGTTCCAACTCCCTTCCCCCACCAGACCCCTCCTGGTCAGCCTTCTGCCTCACTCCTTCCCATCCCCCTTTCCCTCCTCAGAAAGGTCAAGAGGTCCCAAGGTACATTAATTCAGCATCCACTCCAGACAAGTCCAATTTCCTCATCCTAATATCAAGACTGGGTTAGGTGTTCCGATGGAGGGAATGGGCTCCAAGGTGCAGACCATGCACAGAAAAACAGTATGATGCCTCCCCTTGAGGCTCCACATACTGTCCATGTCAGTGGACAGTTGTCTATCCTTGGAGGGCCTAGTCATAACTAGGGCCTCCAAGTAATGGTTCCCAGTGCCTGTTCTTGATTCAATGAGTTTCCCAGAGCTCCAGCCAGCCATCACTGTGAGATAGTTCCTATCCCCTTACACATATAGCCTCTGTACACTCTAAAGATGTCCATGTGTGATGACGCAACTTGCTTTGGAGGCGGGGTTTGGCCATGGGATATCCCTCCTGCTGTGTGTTTCTGGGGATTGCTGGGGGTGGTTTCCCAGCTTTGTTCAGTTTAGGACAGGACTGGGTATGTGGGCAGCTGGGGCTGTGTCCCCGGCTTTAGAGAGATCTCCGAGTGGCCTAGGAATTGCAATTTGCTCACCTCTTACTCTGCTCTGGACATGGGATCTGTATGATCAGAAGATGTCCTAAGTAAAATTTCTAACTTGGTTATGTCCTGGGATATTTCAAAGAAAAATAAACATTTGATTACATAAAATATTATTCACTTTCTACCAAAACAAAAAAGCATATACCTGTAGGACCTTTTCAAACTGTTGCACTACTGTCTGTCCTTGTAGATACTTCTCTGACCATTTACCATTGAATTGGATCCAGCTTTGAGTAGGTTCAAGAGAGCAGTGCAGCAGCCATTTTTTCCAAATTGAAATATACCATGCAAGAAGACAGAGGCTCCTAACAAAGTGAGAATATTCCAAAGCCCCCCCCCAAGGCTAAATGGACAGTAAACAATGAATAGGGGAGAGGGTACTCAGGCCAGCGCAATAGCTATGGAGAGGACAGCAAGCTCATGGCTGCAGCATCCAGGAGACTTTACTTGTGATGGGTGCTTGACAGTGATGTACTTGCCTTTGAGTCAAGCATACTCCTTTGTAGAGATCAAGCTGTGCACTGCTCTAAGGTTCTCCATATTATATAGAACAGCTATTTTGCAGAGTGACTTGCCCTGAGAGTCTCCACTTTTTAAGCATCTTTTGGTTCCACTTTGAGGATGGAAGATGACTTGGCGCCTGAGTGGACCTGTAAATTGTACCATCTATTCAATTATTTCCACATGGCAAAGACTGATAAATGACTTATTCTTGGGAGTAGAAAGGATGCCACCTATATATTTATCTGGTAAACTGGGATCATAGGAACACATAAGCATATTAAAATCACATCAGGAATCATTGCCTAAATGCTTGCTGGACATACTAGTCTAAGGAACTGGTATAAGTCCCTCATGTGCACACCACAAAGAAGTTGATACATAGCACTGTCATGGTAACAGCCTCTATCAATCTGAATCTGACCATAAGGTATATAAAGGGAATGGCAGCCAGAGAACATATAACTTTCCCAGGGACCTCAACTTGTCTCTGCTTCCACTATTGAAGAAGCTCATTCAACTTCCATCTATTGATTCTTCTGTTCATCAATTTGGACTTTCCCATTCATTTATCTGGACTCAGTCTTGTTCTCTCAACTCTGAGGCTAGACTCAACACTGCAGCTCTGCTTCAACCTGTGACTCATGATGGCAACCTCAGCAACCCCTCTCTAGAATGTTCCAGCACGCTTGTTTATCCCACTCACATGTGCTTTAGCATTTTTCCTAGCTGTGACTTCTAAAGCTGTTTTGTCTCTAACATTTCATAGCTACTCTATAATATGCATTTAGACAGATAGAAGACAAACAAATATATAGAAACAGATTTATTGTGTGATATTCAATGCATGGTTTGAGAGTTAATACTAATATAGAAGAACCTGTTTCTCATGATCAGTTCTATCAACTACTGCCAATGAAACTATTGTACCATGTGAACCTATTGTTACTAAACTAGTTCAGACATTGCAGACAGATGCAAATATCTATGTCTTTGACATAGTACATTTCTGATATCCTGTTACTAACCCTATTACACTTATTGCTTCATCAGACTAGGCTTGAGTGGAATCCTTTCTTTGGTCTAGCATGAGTGTCCTATCTGAGAAAATAGGAGTCTTTTGTTTCCCCAGAAAAAAAAATCATGTAACAAATAATGAATTGTTTATGTGCTCTGTTATAAATGGTTTAAAATCAATTGAATCATCTAATCCAGAGAACCTGGTGTCATTGACAAAAGGTTCATGGTAAAGAATTACTATAGTGATTTCAGCAATGCCTCGTAGTGAAAACACAATATGGAGACTTACATCTCTGTCATGTCCTTCTGCTCCAAGGCAGCTACACACAACATAGCCTGTAAGAAAGCAGTGGCATGAAACTTTTCTAAAATTTACTTGTCACCAAGCTTTTGACATCTACTTGTTCAGAACAGAAATAACCTAAGGGTAGAATTAATGCAAATTCTTGGAAAGTGCCAAATATCTGTTTGTCAAACATATAGAAAAAAATAACAAAAACAAGACTAGCAGAAGAAACAGAGCAAAGAATTCTAAGAAAAGGGTGACTGTGAAAGAATCTAGGTGAGGATCTTCATGTTTGTGTTACATGTTAATAATTATCACCAGAAATCAATCTTCTCAAAGCAAGAAATAAGTAAATATGCATGATGATTTATTCAAATGAATAATGCCAGCTCTAGGTCACAGCACATAGACAGAGCTCAAAACCTTATTTATATACAGTAAGTAGTTAAACAGAGCTGCCATGGTAATAAGAAAGCAAACTACGAATAGGCCCATCAGCACAGCTCAAGCACAGTATTTAGTTACTTTAATTGGTGGGTACACAACCTGTTGCCAACAAAGTCGGAATTTGTTTCTACACTAAGACACCAGTTCTTGATCTTAACCACACACACTGAATAAACGGACTTCAGTGACCTCATTCCATTCTCTTTAGAGCAGGATTCACTCATTTAACTTTTGTTGCATTTTTCTCTGTCCCTAAATTTTCATTCAGAATCACTATCCAGATTTTAAAATATCAGTACATTGATGTCTCATGAACATTTGTGCTATACTATCCAGAGCTCTTAATTCAGAACTAAAGGGCTCATTTCTCAGCCAAAATAAATGTTCACAACCTCATATTTTTCTGAGAAGCATCATCACAGAGCAGTGGGTTTACTCTTCCAGCAAAGGGAGCAGAACAGTCAAGGCAATATCAAGGAGTCTCTTGCATCAGATGGAGGCTGCCACACTGATGAGTGCCAGAACACGCACTGAAGGTAATATGCTACACAGATCGGATGGTGTTCTCCAAGTGGGAGTGGCCCTGGATGACTTTCCTCTGGTCATGCAACTTTATAGTTTCCATAGTTTTAGAATGTCTGCTTCACAGAAGTGGTGCTGTTTTAACCAGGCACATATTAAAGGCATTAAAGCTTATGTTATGGTTTTTAGTCCTGTTGCTCCAATTAGTTTCGGGGCGGGGGATCATAAAAGAGGTAGAAAGAAAAAGCTGTAGATGAGAATGTGTAATTAACCCTGATAATTAAAAAGAGATAAAACAGCTACAATTGGATCATAAAAACTAAACTTGGCTCACAGTGATTCACTGGGGAGTTTTTGGAAATGGGAGATGTGTAACAACCATGTCCAGAAAGGAACATAGAGAGAGGCGAGGAGCATTCACTCAGAGTAGAAAAGGTAGGCAATGTACCTGAAGCTCAATTCAACCTTCAAATTGATTTTGTAGGTTAAAAGCTCAACTCTATAATCCTGAGCAGTAGTACCCAGAACCTTTGCCATGTGGTCAGGTCAAGTGAGCTGTAGAAAGACTGTAATGGACAAGTGAGCTGTATTGCTTTAAGCCCCAGCCCAACGCAGAAGTATACAATCCCCAGCTTATGACAAATAGCAACAGATAGCTTATAAATACCTTCTTTAGAGTTTGAGTTTTGCAGATTCCAGCCACTTTGTTAGCAGTCATAGCCTCATCCCTCTGTCTATAGTCGGTACCTTGTGGATGTCAGGGTACAAAGGACTTAATCCCATTATCTAGTTTAGAGTAACCCTGTAGGAAAACCCTGTCATATCCCTCCTGGCAAATAGAGCTTTGACCTGTGCAGGTGTCATTTGCCCACTGACATTTTGGTTCCTTCACTTTCCACAGAGGTTGTAACAAATTTATTTCCCATAAACTTCCTGTTCATAATTCTCCATCTAAAAAAGGCTACTGTTCATTATTACTATTATTATTGTTATTATTATTATTTATTTTGTACTGGGGACTGAACACAGGCAAATATTTTCCCACAGAACCTCACCCTAGTACTCATGATAAGAATTATCTGGTGTGAATTCAACTACAGAATTCTAGACTTCCAGGTTTTCTTTAATTTGTGCTTACTGTAAAAGATGCACAAGAATCCTGAATGTGTTGTACATCCTACATATGCCAACTTAAAAGGTCATGTTTTCAAAGAGCAATAATCTTGATGCATTCAGATGCTGAGAATTATTCTGGATTATTCAGGGTTTTATGATACTGTGAATTTAAACTAAAACATGTTAATGAGAAATGTTGCTACATCAGACCTTCTCTATCTTGTTAGTTTGGTCACATGACATAAACCAATCAGTAATAATGGCATCTGATGAAAATTTTCCAAGCACTAGCTATTTATCTGTAAAGCATGTCATGAGAAAATATGGAATTCTTCCAGGCTTTATAAATATGAACAAAACAGCTTCCACTTTTTAAGGATGTAAAGAATTCCATGTTTTCTTTCTTCTCTTAGCAATCAGTTTTACCTGAATTTGAAGGACCTAGAAAATTAGCATATTTTTAATCCAAACTTTGAAAGCATCCAACTCAGGAATTATTGTGGCAGGAAATACCCCCTATCAAACACACTTTGAACAACAGAAGAGAATCATCTCGGGGTATGCCAACCTCTATGCTGCTCAACAAAATTAACACTTGACGTTTTATTACTATTAAGATATCTTTAATAATCACTTAAGTGAATAAGGATATAAAGAGCATTGGTCTTTTTGTAACTTCTTCTTGGGAGTGTAAAGAACTTCAAGCAGAATTAAAACATATGCAAAGCTACAAAAACAGGTTGCCTTTCCTTCAGGGACAAAATGTATTCTAATATGCAATGCCTTGATACTACTGATATCTTTGATAAGTGACATTATGCTAGCAACTAGAAATAGCTATTTTTTTATTTTTCTCTCTAGAACCTCATGGGACCCAAGATATCTAATTTCTTTTAAAGTCATTATTCAACTATAGGAACTTAATTATTGTCTACTTTAAACAAACTTACCTCTAATGGCAGATCATTGGTCAACACATTTGTTTTCTCTAACAGCTGTGCAAAAACAACAGAAGGCCAGTTGGGACAATATTGATGAGAATTTAATGGGGTCATTACTTCAATTCCTTGTATCTGAAATTGGTTAAAGCTATATATTTTGAGAACGCAAGTTGTAGACTACCCTGACATCTTAAAAGCCATTTTGTTTTAAAAAGATATTAATAAATAGGGCTAAATAATTGAAACACTGATGCATTTTTAGCTGAAAAGCAATTATTATTAGTAGTGAAAGCTTTATCTCAGTGTCACCACTTTCTGTCCTCTGAGACCATCTCTTTATAGATTTCAGAATGAGGGGTCATTTTCATGGCTGCAGGCCCTTTAAACATCACTTCAGCAACCAGGACCACTGAAACTGCCTCCCAAGCTGCCCTGTTCCTCTTCTTCTCTCTCTTGTCTTTCTTTTCCCTAACATGCAGACTTCTTCAAACTATTGACCTAGTTCTTTGTCATGGTTAGGAAAGTACTGCCATGTGCCAGATAAAATTCTTGACACTGTGTGCCTACTTCATCTAGCTTAAATATACTGAACTTACATCATACTGCTTTGACCTGTACTTTATGGCAGGTAGCAGCTTGTGATGATCACCAGGAAAGACAATACAAAGGATACCCTCTGATCTGCACTGACTACCCCTCAGCTCCTAAAAGAAGATATCTTCTCTGAGGAGCAAATCTCTAACATCACGCAGCAGATACACTTACATGAATGAGAACACATCTCAAGGGAACCAAAATCTGAACTCTTCCTTGTATGCAAGTGCCATGGCAACCCAGTTCATCAGAATCAAAAGCATCATCTCCATCATGCTAATGAAACACCAAAAGTCTAGCATGTCTTTCTTCCATTGAAGCTACTCCTGAATTATTATTTTTTGAGCAAAATGTTTTTATATGTGGAAGGTTATTATTATATGAAAAGTATCCAAATTATTTTACTATACCTTACTAGGCCATAATATAAAATATCATTTTAAATTTCTCAATAAGAATAGAATAGCAGCTATTCATTTTGATTTTATTCTCCCAAAGACATTTCCAGACATGCACACACACACACACACACACACACACACACACACACACACACACACACACACACACATATACAAACACAGACACACATTAAAAAAGCCAAAGAAAAAGAACATTCCATTCTTTCAGCCATTAGATGCTAGGGATCAGACTGCAAGGGCCAAGTCCCTGTCATGGGGCACTAGATTCACTCTATTACTAAGTTACTTCCCCAGGCCACATCACCACTTCTGTTGATATGTGTACCAAGCTGCAATTTTTCTTCTAAAAGTTTAACTTTTCAAGTTTTAATTTTCTAAAAGAAAATTATTTTAATTCAGTTGTCACAGATCTTTACTTTCTTAGAAATTGTCCAACAATATTTAGTTCAATTGAACACAGAAATTGTATCCAGATATTCAGTGATAAGAGAAACCGAACAGGCAAATTCCTCAGGTGTCCTGCCACGTAGACGCTACAACATTACAAGATGCTCTGGACTTTTCCTTGGTTGTGTGCATTAATATTCTTCAAGAAAAGCAAAGGAAATGTTGTCTACCAGAAGTAATTCCTTCCCTGTGAACCACCAGAACAACACACTGCATCTCTGTTTTTCTATAATTTCATATCTCATTTCTTATGATAGATTCTCTCTTTTTTTTAATAGTTTTATTGATGAAGATTTTCAGACAATATTAAATGAGATAGAAAATATCCATGGTTTATGTTTAAATTAAAAAGAATAATAAACTGTGCTTTAATTAAATTTCTCCCTTCTTTTTCCTCCTTCCAAATGCTCCCAAATCCCCCTTCCTGCTCTCCTTCAAATTCATGCCCAATTTTCTCATCAATTGCCAGCTTCACATATATGTTCTTGTATACACATATATATATCCCCAACTCTAACCCACTAACTGCATATAATGTTACTTGTATATATTGTCTCAGGGTTGACCATTTGGTACTGGACAAACAGGTGATGTGCTCTCACAGCTTTCCACAATTGCGTGTAGTTTTCTGTGAAGGATTGAGGTCTCATGTGCTTTTCCAGAAGCAATTTGGAATGTCTGTTGTTGGTGTCTTCTTTGTTCAGTACATGGGAAGTCATGTTGATGAAACTTTACAGGTATGGCTTCTGATGTTAATAGGAAACACAATTTCACAGCAAAGCACATGATCCTATGGATCTTACAAACATTGTACCTCCTGCTCTTCAATGTTCTCTGAGTCTTAGGGGCCTGGAGTATTTTGTAATGTGTTCACTGGGACTGGGCTCCACAGCTTTGCATATTGATCAGTTATGGTTTTCTGTATGGGTGTCTATTTGTGGCAAAAAGAAGTTTCCTTGATGAAGGTTGAATACCAGGCTTATTTATGGGTATGAGGACAAATGTTTACTTATTTTTATTAGGGGTATACTGATTTAGTAACTTAGTGGTTTTGGATTCTTCTCCAATAACCATGATTTCACCAGCACTGATTAGCTAGCTAAATTTATCACAGTAGGCATGGTGAGCCCCTTGCTGAGTGTGTCTTCAGTCCAATCAGATTGGTTATGGCGAATCTATGTGTGACACTACTGCACCTTTATGATTATCATGCCATGATGTTCAATGATGTGCTTCATAGGCATCATAACCAAGTGAGAATTTTGGTTGCCTCTCTCTTTTAGCAGCTCTCATGGTACTCTCTGGGACCACGAAAATTTTACTTTTGAAGGGAGTATAATTATTTCAGAGGAAAGTTTATTAAAACTATATATGCGAATATTTATACACTGACATATATGAGTTATAGATCTTCTTAAGTTAATACTCAATATTATGATTTTTTGTGGGTTTTAAAGCCACCTGTATTGTTATTATATGTTTGTTCCTCTTTCCCCTCTATTTACTGCCCCATCATCCCTAAGGAGTCTCCGTTTTCCATTTCTCCAATCAGATTAATTGTATCCTGCTATTCCTCATCACCCTCCTTGTACCTTCTTCAGAATTAGCCCCCTCTCTTTCCTAGGGATCTTTCTTTTTCCCATTTCTTTGATCAGATTACACTTGCACACTAATATTGCCCTTCCTAATGTTACTCAATCCCCCTATCTTGGCAATGGTCCTGTTTTACTTTCCTGGTTTCTATAGTTACAACTGGCTAATGTATTCACATTCAAAAATTTACAACTAGGAGCCTCCAATATGAAAAACCATGCAGTGTTTATTATTCTGGGTCTGGGTTACTTCCCTCAATGTGATTTTTTTCTACTTTTATCTATTTACCTGCAAAGTTCATGATTTTATTTTCTTTTATTGCTGAATAGTATTGCATAATGTATATGTATCACATTTTCATTATTTATTTATAGTTTGGAGGACATTTAACTTGTTTCCATTTCATAACCATTGTGAACAGAGCAACAATGAAGATGGTGAAACAAGTATCTACACAGTAGAATACTAAAGTCATTGAATATATTCCAAGTAGTGACATCTCTGAGTTATATCATTTTGATAATTCTCTACACTGATTTCCATGATGGCTGCACCAGTTTGCAATCACACTAACAGCAAATGAGGGTTCCCCACATCCTTTCTAGCATTTGCTGTTGGTTGTTCCATTGATTGTTGCTATTCTGACTGGGGTAAGATAAAAATCTCAAAGTTGTTTTGATTTGTATTTTCCTAATTGTTATGAATGATATATACCACCATTCATTTTTTCTTCTTTTTAGTATTCATTCATTTTTTGAACAGGCCATTTGTTTTGGTTTTTGGTTGCTTTTGTTGTTTTGACTCTTAGTTGTTTTAGTTATTTGTCTACTCTGGTTCTTAAACCTCTGTAAGTTGGATACCATGAGTTTTAATAGTTCCTAATAACGTCCTTCTAAAACATGTGAGTAAAAAACATAAAGTGAATTGCCTAATCATAGTATATGAGCCAGATGAGTTACACCAGATTCACTGGATTATTCATCAGAATTTGAATAAAGTTAAAGTGTTAAGTGAAGGGGGATGCTGTGGAGGCTGCAGAGGAAGAAAGATTTAAAAAAAAAGTCCAACAAGAAGATTGGATGCCATAGCCATCTGGATGAAGCTGGTGGGGTGAGCAGAGGTTAGGAATGTTCAAATGGCATTGGAAGAGCGATGAAATAATTGTCTTTGAATAATTTTCAAAACAGAGAAAAAGCTGCTCATAAGATTTGTGAGGATGATTATTTGAAGGTGAAATATTCATGGCAGGATACAGAGTGGAGGAAAACTAAGAAAACTAAACCAACAACAGAAAACAAGGATGTCCTCCAGTGAAGTTCTGCAACACACAGGAAAGGGAAACTTCAAGTCACGAAGGGTCCTCTGAAATACTGAAATGCAAAAATAATTGTTGGACACTTTCTAATGTTTCTTCAAGATATTTTTGAGCATTTGATTCAAGGCTTAATGACACGTAGACAGTCACTGCAGCAGTATAGAAGACTTAGTGTATGAGAGCAACTATAGCAACTGCATCATGAAAACAAGGGAATGGCTACTTCAAGAGGACAGGTATGTCTGTCAGCCTCCCCTGACTAAGGAGATAAAACCAAAGCCTGGAGGGAGTTTCCAAGCCTAAACAGATTATGACAGCATTAGTAATAAGAACCATAGGTAACAAAGGCTATTGAATAAACACCACACATAGTCTTAAAGACTGCTTTACTGAGTAAATGTGTTGTTACAAAATGAATTACTTTAGTAACTATGTGTGACTCTGTATTTATTAGTACATGTTCAAATTTATTCTATTGCTCCTGACTGACTATTGCCTAATGGACAATAATATTACCTGGAAAAGTTTCATATGTCATATATGAAAATTATACGTATACCTTTTAAAATCCACAAAGAGCTTAAAAAGAAAACACATCTACTTAGCTTAGGCTGCTGTCACAAATACCATTTACTAAATGCCTGAAACCAACAATCATTTACTTTTCCAGTTCTAGATGCTGGAAATACAGTATCAAGAGACCAACATAGTTGGGTTCTGGTAATGAATCTCTTGGTGACATATAAACAACTGCCTCCTCAATTTCTTTACCCACAATAAAAAGTAAGCTCTTGCCTCTCCCAACTTTTATAAAGCTCTAGTTCCATCAAAGGGGTAACCATACCTTCATGACCTTATTTATCTGTGACTACTGCCCGGAGCTCCCATACCTCATCTGGAAAACTACTTGATATATTAAGTCTTAGGGCTTAGACATAAAAAATTTGAAGGTATGGGGTCAACTATTTAATCATTGTATAGAACATATTTAAATAAATACTTTGGTTTTTAAACTAAAAACTGAAACAAGAATATGTTGTACACATATTTCAAAAGTAAAAAGTTTTTTAACTTTAAAAGTAGGCCAGGAGACATCTTTCAGTGTCCTCAAAAGCATGCAAGAAATGTCTAAAATTCCTGGGAACACTGGATAGAATGAGAAAAGAAAAGCCAAGTTGCCAGTTAGGTCTGTGCTTAAAAGATAGCAGAGAACATGGTCACTCAATTACACACATGTTGAAGCAGAGGGATACCTCTCAATGAGAAAATGACCATCTCCTGATGAATAATATAAAAATATGTTAGCATGAAGAAATGTCTGCTACCACCATAACTAACTACTGACACACACATCACATCTTAAGGTGACTACCCAGGAAAATGTGAAATGGATCTGTGCACAGAAACTCTGGGTACCTGTGCCCATCTTAGTTGCTTATTGAGAATCTTTACTCCAGGCCTGTGAATCACTGGAATAACTGCAGAAATTGCCAAGATAACCTCTGAGAAGCAGATGGTTCAGAAGGCTTCTGTCCAGATGCCAGAACCCCATATGCTGGCCAATCTGTGTTTCCAGCATGCACCATTATACTTAAGATCATATTTTTCCATTTGCTGCCATGTTCACTCTAGCATAATTAACAAGGTTCTAATATTTTCCAGAAAACAAGAAACACTACAGTCTGTTTGCCTTGTTTTTATACAAAGATAAGTGAAAAGTAAGTGTTAGACACCTCTAGACCTCCAGTGTAACCAACAGCTAGACTATTTTGGGGCTGTCATTATGAATGTTTTCTTTAAATTTTTATTTTGACAGTGCTACTGTCCTCTCTGGGCTTCCCAGGCTCCTTAGTACAAGGAAGGATGCTCCCTGGTTCCTTTATGAATTCCCCAGTAAACAAAGCAGTTATTTTCAAAAAGATTCTCATTTTAGATATTTCATTTCCAGGGAATAGAAAAGTGTATGGTAGGAAGTATATTCTTTCATTGCCCTCCATCTCTGTCCCTCCCTCAACCTGACCATCCCAATCCCTCATGTTCCAAACCCCTACCTCCTCCCCTCCACCTCCATCCCATTTATCCAGGAGATCTAGAGGGGGCCATTATAGAGTTAGGGAAAAACCTGGTGTCAGGGAAACTACCAGGAATCCACAAGAATGATCCCAACTAAGACTCTTAGCAATAGTGGAAAAGGTGCCTCAACTGGCTTTCTCCTGTAATTATATTGGTGACCACCCTAATTGTCATCAGAGAACCTTCACCCAGCAGCTGATGAAAGAAGATGCAGACATCCACAGCCAAGCACTAGGCCAAGATCCAGGAGTCCAGTCAACGAGAAGAGGGATTATCCAAGCAAGAGGGGTCAGGATCATGATGGGAAATCCACAGGGACAGTTAAGTAGAGCTCCTGGGAGCTCAAGGACTCTAGACTGATAGCTAGGGAGCCTGCATGGGACCAATCGAAGCCCTCTGAACATGGGTGACAGTGGTGTAAGTTGGTCTATTTGTGAGGCACCTAGCATTATGACCAGAATCTGTCACTAGTACCTGAGCTGGCTTTTTGGAACCTATTCCATATGGTGGGATATCTCACTCATCCTTGATGCCAGGGGACAGGAGGCAACACAGGAACAGACACAGACTTAGTTTGCCTTACCCTTTCTGAGGAAAGAATGGGAGTGGGAATAAAAAGGAAGTGGGGAATGGAACAAGAGTAGAGGACAGACGGGAAACTGTGATTGCTATGTAAAATAAATTTTAAAAATTTAAATTATAAAAAGAGGAAGAAAATCGAAGACATGTATGTATTCTTTACTTGGGAACAATGGTTAGTTTTCTTAAGCCATTAATACTTAAGCTCCAAGGCAATGAAATGTATGCTCCATGTCAAAGGTTAAATTTTCATATGTTAACAGCATATGCATCTCCAATGATCAGAATCATTGGGAGAAACAAAGAATTTCCCAGAACCAAGTTGATTGACTTTGGTGCTTAGAGACACTACTGCTCAGCTCTGGCTTTGTAAGGGTTAAGTTTTCTATTGACTCCTTTACTTACTCCAGGCCCAGGTTTCTTACTTGCTCTGGGCTCTAACACAAGACTATTGGATGCTACAGTGATAGTTGACTATATTAGTAAATCTGAACAGCATAGTTGGGTTTCTAGTTTGAAATGGGGAGGAAGAATGTGTAGAAATGAAGCATTAGATTAAGATTTGTATTTGACTCTGCAATTCAAAAATCAGTATTATAACATTGTAACCACAATTTAACCATCAAATCTGGAAAGGATAACTATTTCAGTCAAAATAAAGTTTGAAAATGTTTTTGTTTGTTTGTTGTTTTTGCCTATAGCTATCTCCAAAATTGTCTGGAGAAAGAGGAAAAGAGGAAAAAACAGTTTCAAGACCCAGTGGGGTACATTTAAAACATTTTCCCTTTTGAGTAGATAACATCTGGGGCAATCCAGTCATTGGGCAACATTTACACATGTTTAGTATGTAAAGAACTATTTGTATATGTCTAATATAAAATCAACATTGGAGAAGAAAATTAATTACAGAGACTGGAGCATATGATTTCTATTCACACGTGTCCTGCCTCCCACCATCATGTTTATATTCCACTTGTATTCTTAAAAACAGATAAACTCAGAAATTTCTTGTGATTACATTGAATCTGAAATTCAATTATTATACATACAAACACTTAAGTTCCTGTGCATCTTGTCCCATGGTACTTTTTCCCATGGAAGAAATTGGAAGTTTGGAAATACAGATGATAAAAGAAATGCTTACTTTGAAGAATTAGCATTAAAGAAACAGCCTCAGAAGCTAAAAAAATGAGATTGCCTCAAAGTGAAAAGTTTCTGCAAAACAAAGAAGATAATCAGCACAGAGAAAAGTCAGCCCCCAAAATGGGAGAAAACCTTTTCCAACTATAGTCATTATGGTGATTTTGAAGTCTATACACAGACTATGTATAAAGAAATCTATGAAAATGTCTAAACACAAAACACCAATGAAGTAAATTGTCCATTATTAATATATGTGCTACTTAATTGATTAGCTAGATCTCAAAAAATACATTTGTATAACAAATATTTGGAAGACAAATAAATAGTATTAGGGAAGTGGAAATGCAATCTGGTTTGAGACTCTGCCTTTTCCTAATCAAAAGGGCTATCATCAACAAGAGAACAAATAAGAAATGCTAGTGAGGGTGTGAAGAAAGAGTAACTCTTATGCACTGCTCATGAGAATGGAGCTGTTGCAGTCGCTCTGAAAGCCAGAAGGGAGTTTTCTCCAAAAATTGAAACTAAGCCACCTATACTACTTCTACTACAACCTGAAAGAATAAACCAGTCCACCACAGAAATCCTTGCACATTCATATCTGTTAATATATTATTCACAATATGGAAATTAGGGAACTAGCCTAGATTTCCATCAAAAGACAAACCAATAAAAATAATTCAGAGTTGAATTAAATTTAGCTGTAATGAGAAATTATAGCATTCACAAGAACATGGGTAGAATTGATGATCATCATATTAAGTGAAACAAATTAGACTCCGAAAAGAAAAACATCATATTTTCTATTATATATGGAATCTGTATTTTACATATATATCTTATATATAAATACTCATATCATGCAAGTGTCATGAAAGTATAAAGCAGTCTATGTGAGGAAGAAATAAGTCTAGAGCAAGGGGGCAGGACAAGAAAGGAGGACAATAAAATACAATAGAGGGGGATTTCTTAGGGACACAAAGGGGACCAGTGAGGTCTGAGGAATGGGGAGAACAGAGGAAGCTAAAGGCCAGAGTACAGTGATGTGTATGTAAGAAAGTGATGCAATAAAACCCGTTTCTTTGCTTACTAACTTAAATATTCTCTTGAAAAGGTTTTTCAGTAAGCATAAGGTATATTTTCAGCACTATACATTATCTTACCAAACCCCAAGACCACAACAAAAAAATTAACAACAGCAATTTTTCAATAAATATTTGCAGCCTCAATGTTCTGTCTTATTTCAAACAGTAAAATATGTATATATAAGTCATAAGTCACCAGAGTATGGCCAGAGCCTTGGCATGTTCCATTCCACTGAAAGCAGACACTCAGCCTCCTGAGAGAAGATTGGACATTTCCCTTGATAGGAAGCCTGGCATGTAGCATGGTTTCTAGTATTTAAAGTACTAATCAAATGCAGGCATATGGGAACTAGAAAGAGAAAGTGTGAAACTTCGCACATTGTCCAGCAACCCACAGCAAGGACCCATGGACCACTGACACAGATGACCACCGTGAACATCTGTTCCTACTATGTGAGTTGCAGGGCAGAGCTTTACAGAAATGTGGACAGTACTCTAACAATCAATTTGAATCTTTGCTTAAATGAAAGACTGATCAAAAATACATACATGTTCTTTGTAATAATGGAACTAGTGTTGGGGGATGTATAAAAATGATCACACATTTGCTGCCATCTATAGGGCCTGGGTTCAATTCCCACTACTGTAAAAATGGAAAATTCAAAGAAGTACAAACACATAACTAAGTCAACAGTCAAATAAAACAGCTAGTCATATCTAGATATATACACAAGATTCATATTTTTAATATTTTGTCTCAGAGATTAAAACATTTCAGCGCTGAAGTACTTCAATAAAGGGACAGAATTGTTTAAGATATCTGATGTCTTCAATATTTTCCATGAATTTACATGTTAGCAATTCTCTCAGAAGAGCCAGTGATGTGTTACCTTTACTTACCACAAGAAACTTGTATAAAACCCTTGAAGATATTCCTCCAACTCCCAACATTTTATCAAAAGCTGAATCCAGCCTGATCTTCAAAAAAGGTTTAGGTATGTAATTCTCAAAAATCTACCATAATATTCCATATATGGAACATATCATAATCTTACCTGGCAAGGGAGATATCTCAATCATGAAGGTAGTTTTCTTAGAGTAAGGCTCATCTATTGCACTCCAAATATGCTGACCTCTGAGATGGTCCAAATGCAGGAAATTCAGCTACATAATTTGAGGTAGTAGAGGACTACATTCACACTCTCCCCTGTTTCAAAAAAATCCATCACAAAGTTGTATCTTCATAGATGATAGTAGTTATAGACATGTAATTAGACTGTAAATAGGTAAATTGTCATATATAGATTACATACATTTCTTTAACCTTAAGTCTTTGATACATGTTGTAAATTGACGTATGTATATAATGTGTCTACTATGAAAGTGACTGCAAATACATCTCATTGTAACTTCCCAAAATGTTTCTTCTGTTGTAGATGGGCTCACCAACAGCAATTCAGAAATCCTATCCAAACTGAGGGCTGGAGTACAGTAAAGAAATATTTCTTAAACTCTCATAGGCATCATCTAAAAGCATGCTTCTCAATATGAGACCCCAGAGAGCAGCCATAGCAGCTGGGAATGTATTAGGAACTCTAAGGGTGGAGTACAGACTATCAATTTAATGAGCCCCCCATATGGTTGCAATGAGCACACATGTGTAAACTACTGTTTTCTATTGAGCTACAGTTTTCTGTATATGCTAAATTTTTTTTAAACCTTTTACTGAGGACTGAACTCAAGACCTTGAATAAGTTAAACAGAATCTGTGCCACCAAGTGACAACTCTAGCCCTCATATATACTTTAAATAAACAATATTTGCATGTAACCATGACATTGGAATTTGTAGTCTAAGCTTTATCTGACTTAGAAATGTTTACATTTATATTTTTATAAAACTATGAGAAAAAAATGGTCTATTGAGTAATAAATCATCTCTATGAAGAAGTACAGCAATTGGCCCTATCTCCATACATCCAATAACCATGTCTGTAAGAAAACATAGAGCATACTAGATATTTATTTGTAATGTCCCTTTCTTGACTTCAACTTTTTCTTTACCTCTTTTCTTTAATTTCTTTAACTGATCAAAAGTAACTTGCGTAAGAAAAGGTTTATTTTATCTCACAACTTAATACATTATACATAACACATTATGGAGAAAAATGAAAGCAGAACTCAAAGCAAGACTTGTAATAAAACCATGGAAGGAGGCTTCATTAGCTTGCTCCCCTGGCTTTTTCTGCTATCATTCTGTTCCCTTGCCTAGGGATGATACTGCCCACAAGAAGCTGGACAATTCTGTATCAATGAATCAATAAGAGAGCACTCCATACACATGCTCACTGGCCAATCTGAGTAAGACAGTCCTTTCACTGAGGTTCCCTCTTCCCACATCTGTCAAGTTGACAATCAAGATTATCCCTCAGTCCTTCATAGTGAACAGATTCCTGATGATGCCTTAAAGTTAGTAGCACCCTTTGAGAAATAGGCATTGAGTTTGTGATGTAGATTAAACTCATTACCATTTCACTATAGGATTAGCACAGAATATGTTTTCCATCTCCTACAACAGAATAGTCTAAATTTTCTCTGCCTTAGATGGCATTTACATCAGAACAGAGAATGAAGTCAGTACTCATATGTATATGTCAACCTCAAATAGTTCCAACAGAGTTAATTAACAAGATGAAAGATAAATTTGTATATATAAATTGTAATCATTTGCTACTACAACTAACTGAATTTGAAATCACAAATAACCATCTTCTCTCAGAAACTCAACTTTTATAATTAGTTATGAAAGAAAGTCTTTTCATTTTATTAGCTCAATTCCTTTAACAGAAAAACTAATTACATTGTGACAGTTAAAATGGGTCAAAAGTTCAGATGACAGAGAGAAGCAAATCAATGAGCACACATTGTCCACTCAAGCATCTGTAGAGTCATTATATTCTTCTTGTTTCTGATTTAAGTCCTCATTAATATTCCCAAGATTAAAACATAGCAATGGAAAATATACACAGTTCCAAGAAGTTTGGTCTTCTTTACATGTCATACATAAAACGAGTCATAAGTATGACTAACTGGGGGCTAAACCCTCATGAGGCCTTATACAACAGAAGACTTAAATACTCAATAATCACAATTTTTACATCCAAAATGAAATAATTTAGCCAACATGCTCAACAATGTCACACTGCTAAATAGAAGTAAATACCACTACTTAAAATGCCAGAAATACTGAAAATGTAGTATATATTAAAGTGTTTTTGCAATAATGAAGATTATATAAAAATTTGAATTCCTGAAACACAGAAATGAAGTATAAAACAAATAATGGAATATTAACAAAAATGAGACTTTATTCATAATAAAAAAGGAAAAAAAGTCTTAAAAAAGTTAATTTAATATCTTTGATTATCCATCTCAATTCCTTTCTTCCTAGGTAAAGAACTGTAAAATATATAGCAATGTCTTTCCTGTTAGCCTTAGTATTCTCTTTTCCTTTTTTCTTTTTTTTTTTTTTTGTTTGCAGTAACTTTATTTGTAAGTATGAAACTTAGAAATGAGTGCATTGTGGCATTAAAATCAAAAAAATGTACTTGCAGGAGTCAGAGGACAGCTTTATAGAATAAATTCATGTCTTCTCCAGTGGATCAAAGGACTGAACTTAGGAGACCATGTCTGTGTAGCAAGCCCTTTCACTAGCTGAGTCTTTCTGGCCTTATATTTCTTCTTCTTTTTTTTTTTTTTAAGATTTATTTATTTATTTATTTTGTATGCAGTATACAGAAGAGGGTACCATAGGATCAACATAGTAAAAATGGCAATTTTACCAAAGGCAATCTACAGATTCAATGCACTGCCTATCAAAATCCCAACACAATATTTTTTGGTCCTTTTTTCTTTAGCACCACTTTCTCTGTTTACTTGGTACCAGCAGAAAAAAATGCTGCCTTTGCAATTTGTTTCTCCTCTTGGTTCCTCCAGTCCTGTATTCTGTCTCCCTGCTCTGAAACAGAAGCTTGGGTTATGGGCAAGGACTTCTGCTGCTGAGAAACTGTGCCAGGAGCATCAAATGTTCAGTGAGGCGGATGCAGAGTATGCCTGGAACCACCATAACAGCACCAACTGGGAAGAAAAGCCTCTGCTATGATTCATACTAATGATCTTTATATTTTAATTAGAAATTCTTGAGTTATGATTACTCACTGAAACCCTAATGAGCAAGGGGAGGTTTTCCTCCTATTACACTGTTTTTGGAGTATGAGAAAAAAAGCAATAAGCTGACCTGAATCGGGTCAAAGTAAATATCAAGGAAACGCATTAGAACTTTCTGATTTGCTCCAAGCTGAAAATACCGGAAAGTTCCACTTCAAAGCCAAGAAACATAAGGTTAAAAATGAAAATAAGCTACCAAATAAGTGTGAAGAACTCTTTCGTGTCTCTGTATGTCTATCTCCCCAACTCTCTCTCTCTCACACAAACACACACACACACACACACACTTTCTTTACATCTCCTATGCTTAAACACATACCCTTTAGAAATGTCCACTGCCTTCAACATGCACAAATCTAAATCTCTATATGGTTAATTCAGATTCTGAAGAGTTCTCCAAGTTTGAATATTTTTCCTTTTTTTTGTTTTTTCTTTATTTATTTTGTATTTATCAAGAAAAACAGTAAATTGAATTTAAAATGCTGATAAGTTAACAATAACTATAAAGAAAATAAAAATCACGAGCATGACTTATCAAGGGTAATAATGCAAATAATTTGCTACACATAAAATTACTTTGTGTTCAGCTTTCCCTCTGAATTTTTTTTTCTATCCCTGTATATGCTTATTCAAGGTCCCTTCCCCCTCCCGCCACATCAGGTCATTTTTTCTTCTCTACAACACCCCATTCCCTTCCTGGGCAGGCAGCAGACAGTCCCATGGTCCCACTGATCTCCACTCCTGGCAAATCCAGTTTTGTCCCCCCTCCCTCAAGAGTGAGTCAGGTGTTCCTCTAGGTGGAGTAGGATCTGAAGGGTCAGTCCAGGGTGTTTCTGATCCCAAGCTGTTCAGTGGTTGTGGTTTGCAGCTTGGGCATGCTTGGCTTTTTTCTTGTTTATTTGTTTAGAGGCTACTAATGAGTGAGTACATCCCCTACTTATCTTTCTGAGTTTGTGATACCTCGCTCAGGAGGATATTCTCCAGATCCATCCATTTGCCTGTAAATTTTAGGATATCATTTTTTCTTACTGCTGAGTAGTATTACATTGTGTAGATGTACCACAGTTTGTTAATCCATTCTTCAGTTGAGGGACATCTAGGTTGTTTCCAGGTTCTTGCTATTACAAATAATGCTGCTATGAACATAGTTGAGCTAATACCTTTGGAGTGTGAATGTGCATCTTTAGGGTATATACCCAGAAGTGGTATTGCTGGGTCCTTGGGGAGATTGATTCTCAATTTT
>PVIH01012586.1:0-62787 GCA_004025045.1 Sigmodon hispidus | reverse complement strand
TTTTACAAAGATTTACTTTCTTGGAGAGTAGCATAATGTAGAAGAGGGCGGGGCCGAGGGAATCCGAGACAGAGAAAGCACATTTTTGTCTTTATTACTTTATAGTAAAACTTCTTTCCATGATAAAAGCATTCAAGTTCTGAATCAGATCAGAAAAGAGTGGGCAGCAATCCTTCCTAGAAGCCAGGCTTTGAAGTGCTTAATCACAAAGCTTTTCTCTCTGCTAGGTAGTTCCAAAGGCTATGCATACCTATTGCTACAAGTGGGGTCTCAAAGAGCTTTCTGATATTGAATCTTCTCCAATCTGAATGAAAAATTTTAAAGGTACAGAAAATAAAATTTGTCATTTATGCATTCTATATGCTTACATCAATAATTTAAGAACAGCTGTGGTTGCCATTTAAATGACTCCTTTACTGCTAGACACTACTGACAGATGTGCAAACAAATGAACTGAACACTAGGTGAGGATGCTCAGTCGCACTTACAAATGGATGAGTGCACTTTCTCTGCACGACAAGCATCCATTCTGTTTCAGTTTCATTTTCTCTCTTTCTGCAAGGCTTTTACTTGAATGATTGGGTAAGTATATTTTCAGTTTGCAGTGGGAGGCATTGTTCTATGAAATATGCTTATTTTATAAAACCATAGAATGTCTTGACCTCACCAATGTTACTTGATCAACTAGACATTTTGATAGGGAACCTATTGCATGTTCTTCCATCAATCCCTGTCTAAGGGTGAAGGTAACAATACCAAGAGGCCCGTAGCTACTGATGAGTAATTGAAAACTGAAAGTTGTGGCTAACAGGTGATAGAGTTTGTTTTTTTGTTTGTTTGTTTGTTTTGTTTTGTTTTTTGTTTGTTTGCTTTGTGTGTATTTTGCAGTATTTGGGTTATTTAATCTCAATGCTTGATTTCTATATAGCAATCGGTCACAGTCTCCCACATACCCCCCTTCCATGCAATATCTAGGAATGATACCTTTAAAATAGATCATCTACTTCATAAGGAGACTTTTCTTGCCCCAAACATGAGGCTTTTCTCATTTGCTTTTGAGTTACTGTTTTGGTTTTGTTTACATGTTTACTTGTTTTAGTTTGTGTAGGTTGCTGGGAAGGGTTGCCATGGTGATGCACATGTGGAGGTAAGAGGACAACTTGAGGGAGTTGGTTCTCTATTTTTATTATGTGCTTTGTAGAAACAAATTGAAGTCATCAGACTTGATGAAAGGTGACCTTACTCTGTGAGGTCTCACTAGTCCCAAATCTGAAGATTCTTTCACTACATATGATTTCTTGAATAATGGTTATCATCATACCCGTAATAATACAGGGGGTTAAGCTCATGTGGCATTTTAGTTTCTGCACCCCACTGGGGAGGCTGAGATAGAAGGATCAGTAATCTGAAGCTCCCTTGTGCTATACAGAAAATGGAGTTCTTAATGCATGAATTCTTTATTTTTGATGAGTGATTTGGGCAAGTTTTTTTTTTTCCATCTCCAAGCCTATTCTTAGATGTATTTAGTATGGGTGAATTTTTTACTAAATTCATGGAGTGGAATGTCAAAAAAATGGATTTTAAGTTTTGAGTACATCTCTTTTTTTCTTATTTTTTTTAAACAATGCTTTAAATGGGAGCAACAACTACAATTGCAATCATAACTAGATTGGAAGACATGAGACAGCATTGCCTTGGCAAAAGTGACTTGGTGCTGTGCCCTGAAAATGAGTTGATGCAAGTTTTGTACCCATAAACAAGGCTGAATACCATGGAAGAAAAGTGGATGAACGAGAAAAATATCTTCTGCCCTCTAGTGGAATTATGTTATGTTGTTATTGTTTCTTGTCATTGTAAATATTTGTCTCGCCTATGGGTTTAATAAAAGCTGGCTGGCTAAAGGCAGACAGGAAGTGTGAGCATGGCTACCAGGCTGAAGAAACTTGGGAATAACTCAGAGTAGAGACAGAAGCCAGACACAAAGCTGCAAGAGAGACAACGCAGATGCCAGGAGACAACACAGAGGAAAGAAGTTGAAATGCTGCTCTGAGAAAAGGTACAAAGCTGCATGGCTGAACAAAATGGGTTGAGTTTAGATAAAGGAGTTAGCAAGTTATATGCCTGGGCCCTAGGTCAATTGGCATAAAACTAACATAAACCTGTGTATGATTATTTGAGGCTTTGTAGGGCTGAGAGTGGGACCAAACCTCTGGTCTAGTCCAGAAAGGCTAGCCAGAAACCTATTACAACACAGCACTACCCAATCAAAGATCATAAGCACAACTATATTATCTAAATGTTTTAACAGGAATAGGATCATTAACTATGGGTTGTTAAGTATTAAATGCATTATGAATCAAGAATAATACAGTTTTCTTTTTAAAGACTCCTTTTAATTATAGTCTTGTGTGTGTGTGTGTGTGTGTGTGTGTGTGTGTGTGTGTGTGTGTGTATACATATGTGCAGTATCCATTGAAGCCAGAAGAAACTGACAGATCTTGGGAGCTAGAGATATAGGTGATCGTGAAGTTATGAACATGGTGCTGAGTTCTTTACCACTCAGCCATGTCTCCAAACCTTATAACATAATTTTTATGTTGACTTTTAAAAGGCATCAGAGTGCTTTTCAACTGTTCTTGACATAAACAAATTAAGACTTAAATACCTGGGTTGCTGTTTCCCCAAACATCAACATGAGTCCATATGTGCTAGTCAGAGACCTGTAACCTTTCCTACTTCTTTGACGGAAACACACAAAGACAATACTATACATAAAGTATGTATGTGTATTATCACTTTGAATTTCATTTGTGTAAAACCTTCCATAAAATTTAAAAGGAAAAATTATTTTAAATTTAATTCACTGCAGTGCTCCTTGATATGATTGGCAACTTTTAGGTAGAAAGAAGTGACTATTTTTTTTTTTTTTTGTGACAACAGAAACTAACAAACACAGAATTAAAACAACCATAAAAGCTTTATATTTTCTTTCTAGTTCTTAAACATGTCAACATAAAGACCTTCGTTTCTTATGATCAGCTGGTAGCTGAACTGTGTGCATACTGCTGGCCCAGGCCCACAGCTGGTTATGAAGGGAGTATCTGAAAATCTGTTCTCAAACCAGAATGTGTGCTATGAACTTTAATTTAGTTCTAAAACTCAAACCCTGTATATAAACTTTGACAAGCAAGGGATTTCTTCATGTCTCAGCAGTGCTTTCACATTCCCTCTGAAAGTCTAAAGAATGCTTCTTGAGAAAGATAACCCAGACCTAAAAGGACCTTTCTCCAGGGTCTACCATGTACGTTGCCTGGCTCTGCTCAGGGCCACTTTGACAGTGGGCCCAGGGAGTACCAGGCCTGTCGGGAATGTCCCAAAGCTCCTATGATCACTGGATAAACAGACCATGTTTAAAGTATTCTTGAAGAGACCCTAGGAAATAGAAGATCCGCTGACATTCTGCTCTGGGTAAAAGACACTTCATTCTCATTCCCTTCTTTTGTGCTGAATCCGTGGAAAATTATCCAATTTGGCAAGTTGCTGAGTTGAAGGTCAAATTGGAATTCTTTCCCCACCTCTCTTCATTTTTTTTTCAAGCCAAACATTTTTCTGGCTCACATACAAAAGCATTGATGTTTATCCTCATTTACCCTGAAAACTTCACTGTTTTTATCTTAAATAACTATTATCTGGGCTCAGACCTCCTCATTCTATCAATGCATGGGTCTCTAAGTCATTGGACATTTTCCTTACCTGCAAACTGCACTTAGAAGGCTCTGCTCCAGATACTGATCCAATTTTTACCTCCCATTTGTAGCCCAAGTGTTATAAGCATTGCCTAGAATAGCTCTCAGGTACTTTATTTTCCATTATCTTTTTAATATAACCTGAATAGGTCTTTGTAGAAACTAGTATTAAAATAAGTCATCCATTGTTTTTCATTTTATAAATTCCAGCAAGTACAAAACAAAGAAACAAAAAACTACAAAACTTTCATAAAAATATATAAGGGAGACTTTTAGTGAACTTGAGAAGCTTAGGCAAGAATATCTTAGATATAATCACAAAGAATAATCCATAACAGAAAAGACTATATGTTAGACTGAATCCAACTTAAAACATAAACATTTAAAGAAACACTGGTAAACGATTGGAAAGAGAAGCCACAGATGAATAACATATGAGTTAAGCACATATCTGATAATGTCAGGTATGTGGAGTCACAAAAAAATTTTACATCTGAATAATCAAGAAATATGCATGCAATTAAAATGAACAAAAAGTCTGAATAGTCATTCTACCACAATTAATCATAGAGATTGGATCAGTACATGGAAATTGACATCAAAATGCTGTACCACCTGTTAGAAGGGAGAGAATTCAAATAAAATTTAGAGAGAACAACTGTAATTTCCATGCATTCTTTCTCAGAATGGCAATAGTGTGATGGCTTTAGAAAAGAATTCTCATTCTTTGTATGAAGCTTGACATACAACAACCATAGAGCCGGACAGTTCTGGCAACTTACAAGTGAAACAAAAACTTTTGCTCATTTGGAATTCTTAGATGGATATTTGTTGTGGATTAATTTGTAATTGACCCAAACTGAAACCAATCTTTCACAAGAGGATGGATAAAGAGATTGTGGTCTTTCAGACAATGGAACATAACTGTGTTAATAAATTTGTGATGCTCTATAGCAAATTAAAACATTCAGATTTAAGTAGTATGAGGCTGACATTTTCATCTATGGAAAAAAGCAGACCTGAACCTCCATTTGGAGAAAGAAATTGAAGAGGATATCAGAAAATGGAAAGCTCTCCCATGTTCCTGGATTGGTAGGATCAATATAGTAAAAATGTCAATTCTACCAAAGGCAATCTACAGATTCAATGCACTGCCTATCAAAATCCCAACACAATATTTTTTGGACTTTGAAAGAACAATACTCAATTTCATTTGGAATAACAGGAAAGCCAGGATTGCCAAAACAATTTTACTCAACAAAAGAACCTCAGGAGGTATCACCATCAAGCTATACTATAGAGCTACAGTTATAAAAAGAGCCTGGTACTGGCATAAAAACAGACTTGTGGACCAATGGAATAGAATTGAGGATCCAGACATTAACCAAAAAACCTATGAACACCTGATCTTTGACAAAGAGGCCCAAAACATTCAATGGAAAAAAGATAGTATATTTAACAAATGGTGTTAGCATAGCTGGATGGAAGTGTGTAGAAAAATGCAAATAGATCCAAGCCTGTCACCCTGCACAAAACTCAAATCCAAGTGGATCAAAGACCTCAACTTAAACCCAGCCACTTTGAACTTGATAGAAGAGAAAGTGGGAAATACACTTCTAAAAATTGGCACAGGCCACCACTTCCTAAATATAACACCAGTGGCACAGGCACTAATACCAACAATCAATAAGTGGGATCTCCTGAAGCTGGGAAGCTTCTGCAAAGCCAAGGACACTGTCAATAGGACAAAACGCCAGCCTACAGAATGGGAAAAGATTTTCACCAACTGTACAAGTGATAGAGGACTGATCTCTAAGATATATAAAGAGCTCAAGAATATAGAGCCTAAAACCTTGAATAACCCTATCAAAAAATGGGATTCAGATCTAAAAAGGGAATTCTCAGCAGAGGAACTACGAATGGCTGAAAGGCACCCGAAAAAGTGCTCATCATCTTTAGCCATCAGATAAATGCAAATCAAAAAAACTTTGAGATATCACCTACCACCTGTTAGATTGGCTAAGATAAAAGGAACAGATGACAGCCTATGTTGGAGAGGATGTGGAACAAGGGGAACACTCCTCCATTATTGGTGGGAGTGTAAGCTTGTTCAGCCACTTTGGAATGCAATATGGCGGTTTCTCAGAAAATTGAGAATCAATTTCCCCAAGGACCCAGCAATACCACTTCTGGGTGTATACCCTAAAGAGGCACATTGACACTCCAAAGGTATTAGCTCAACTATGTTCATAGCAGCATTATTTGTAATAGCAAGAACCTGGAAACAACCTAGATGTCCCTCTACTGAAGAATGGATTAACAAACTGTGGTTCATGTACACAATGGAATACTACTCAGCAGTAAGAAAAATGATATCCTAAAATTTGCAGGCAAATGGATGGATTTTGAGAATATCCTCCTGAGCGAGGTATAACAAACTCAGAAAGATAAGCAGGGGATGTACTCACTCATTAGTGGTCTCTAAACAAACAAACAAGAAAAAAGCCAAGCATGCCCAGGCTGCAAACCACGACCACTGATCAGCTTGGGATCAGCAACACCCTGGACTGACCCTTCAGATCCCACTCCACTCTTCAGGGAGGGGGGACAAAACTGGATTTGCCAGGAGTGGAGACTGATCTAAGCATTATTGGGTCAGTGGGACCATGGGACTGTCTGCTCCCTGCCCAGGGAGGGGATGGGGAGTTGTGGAGAAGAAAAAACGACCTGATGTGGCGGGAGAGGGACGGGACCTTGAATAAGGATATACAGGGATGAAAAAGAAAAAATTCAGAGGGAAAGCTGAACACAAAGTAAATATATATGTAGTAATCTTATTTGCATTATCACCCTTGATAAGTCAGACTTATGATTTTTATCTTTTTCATAGTTATTGTTAACTTATCAGCATTTTAAATTCATTTTACTGTTTTTCTTGATAAATACAAAATAAATAAAGAAGGAAAGAAAATAAAATGTAAAATCTTTTTTTCTCTGCTCATTGTATTTCAGTATTTTTCCATCACTCTTCAAACAAAGTTCCTAAGCCAATCAAGGTTATTTCTACAAAATATCTGGCCTGCTTTCCTGACCTCATCTATTTCCACTGCCCTTCCTTTGTTGGCTTTAGTCATATGGCCTCCATTTTTCTCTTCAGAACAACCAGTACCTTCCCTACCTTTGCATTCGCTAAATCAGTGCCATGAAAAAACACTGATGCAGGGTTTGCAAGATTTATGATCTATCTCTTTTTCAGGCTTTTATTCAGCCTTTAGTACCTGAATGAATTCTTCCTTGACCACCACATATACCATAGCAGTCTAGTCTCATAGTCAATAAACTCCCCAGTTCTTTTATTTTCCATTTCAGTCCATAAAATTTTTCACAGCAGCTACCATCTTATGTATTATCTTGTGAATGTGTGGCTTTCATGAGACCAAGGGCTTTATCTGCTTTCTTGACATACATAGATTTAGAATACAGTGCCTAGTACATATTACATTTGGTATTCCACACTCACTGCTTTCACATACACACATACATGCCCAACCACATAGAAATACACACAACACAGGCATTTATATTCAAACATGCATATACACATGGACATGCATACATGCACATACAGGCCTATACACATGTACCTATACACTCATGCCTCTCACATAAGCATACATACATTTACAAATACACTCATACACCTCTAACATTACCCTCTTTGTTATTTGCTCTAAAATAACCTGATTTCTTTACTCATCCCTAAGTAAATTGAGAGTAGACTGAAACATATGAAATTGGAAAAACATGAATATCTGATTATTTTGGTACTAAAAAGTGACAAGATCAATAAGTTCAAAGAGCAATATTTTATGAAAGCAGAATAAACACACAGATGCAGATGTGCCAAGCATGAGAGAAAGAGAGGTCAAACATCATTATGTGAATATTATTAACTATAAATAAAGCCAGGTAGAGCCATGGCATTGTTTATAGCTTCCTGTGAAAATCTGGGAGCTAGTAGACAGTGACAGGATATCTTTTTCCTGAGAGATAAAAATGCAAGAGACCACACCTGGTTTGTCAATCTATCACAGGGGAACCACTAGAGACTAAGTAGATGCTCTCTCTTGAAGTCTTGTTTAGGTTAGATCTATGAAGGCTACAAAATAAGCCAAAGTGCAGACAAGTATTTAAGCCATAGCTGCATCCCTGACATAAGCAGTCTCTACTTATCCAGAGACACAGGAGACTTTCTTTTCACTCTCTCCAGCACACCAGGTACTATTAAGTGGGAAAAAACTCTAACAACTAATGGCCTCCATCTATTTCTAACAACTGAAATATGTAATTCCATGGGATTTGGCATATACTACTTAATTACATAGGCTATCAGCTATGTATATACACAGCTATGTATATTACCTTCTTTGTTATTTGCTCTAAAATAACCTGCAACTTCTTGTGAGATTGTTACTATAGTGACTTTTTTAACTTAATGTTTATGATGACCACCAGACAGCTGAGTCACAAAAAATGGGAGTCAGAGAGGAAGAAAATCATAGCTCAAACTTTAAACAGTGTACTTATGTCTTTGTCATATGAAACCTAGACCAATTGATTTCAGTTTAGAAGGAGTTCATGTGAAAAGACAGCCAGACATTAAAGGACAACATTCAATACCACTTAAAAGTGAACCTGTCATGCTTTTTCTAAGTTTATCATATATGTCCTTCTTTTAACACAGTAAAGACAGATACAGACCTGTATGTGCATGCAAATCTGCACACATGCACACACCCACACACCCACCCACCCACATGCACAGGCACATACACTATATATATAATCTTTATAGATAAGTAATAAAACTGAGCAAATTAAAATATCTCTTCCCTGCTCCTCCAGAATTGAGCCTACACTATCTACAATAGACAAAAAAAAAAAAAAAAAAAAAAGTCAAGTAATAATGTAGGTCTGGAAAATAACTTGATGTTACTGTTGTCCTTCAGATTAGAAAAAAAAAGTTGGATCCAGCAAACTCTGACTCTGAGCCAGACACCTTTGTCTTACTGGATGACAATGCTAGGGATTTTCCACCGCAACCTAGGAACACACTGTGTGAACACAGGACTTCCCAGTGACACATGCATTACCTCACTTGACCCACTCTTCTTTCAAATAGAATATACTAGTAAGAGCAAAACAAGAAGTTTAGAGAAGAAATGGTACTGCTTAACGATCATGATTGGCAAGATCCTCTTCTTGCTTCAAATGTTGAGAAACATGTGCATCCCTTAACAGATCACTTGATTTCACTGATTTTAAATAAAGACCGTATATTCATCAAAAGACCCACTCTGCCTCTGACTTTGACACTAATTTTGTCAATTCTTTAGGCCTTGGATGTCTCCCACGTAAACTATTTCTTTTTATTTGACTTTTCTATGAGATTTGACTTTAGAGGCAAGGACGAGGTTACAAACAGGCTGATGCTAGCAGTTTGCTATCCCACATGACTGTCTGCCTTCAGAGCTCTGAGTTTGGTGTGTGTGTGTATTAAGACAAGAACTCTTTGGTGCAGTCAGTTATAGAACTGCTAAATAAATACAGACAGCAATAAGCACATGCATGAAGATTCAAACAATTTTCAATTCTAATTTCACTCCTCTAAATTTATTAAACTTTTTGGTTCTTACCATTTTATGGTATTAATCTATGGATTAAATACTAAGAAACTTTGTCTTAATATCAAATATTTATTCATCAGTGATCTTTGATGGATAATTTTATCGTTAAATATGAAATGTTACACAGAACAATTGATAAAACATTTGAATAGGACTTTGAAAGAATAATAGAATTTTCCCATCCAATTAATTCAATCAGGCTTTTGGCAAAGAATAAAATTATAGTAAGCCATTGAAAAACTCTGCTTTAAAAGTCCAGGTAATTTTTCTACTCAATTTTCCTCACATATATGATGAGAATACATGATATCAGAACAGAGATATAAAAGTTGTGCAGAAAAATACAGTAGCTTTTTAAATGTCAGGTGTTGCTGTGTGAGGAGGGTCCTATAACAGATTCCATATAGAAATGTGAGGTCATGGACTGAAGGTTCAGTATAATAGTCTTCAATTTTAGTAAATATAACTTGTTTCCAGAGCCCTGTTAGGAGCACTTGGGACACAATTAAAGAATGAGTATTGTTCTGTTTTTGGAACATTTTAGTTACTAACATGTAGATCCTCATATGAATGAAGATCAAGGTAATAGCCATTTAAAATCAGGAAGCTGTACTACTCTTTAGAGACAGAGCATGTGTTATTAACTATAAATCTCAAGTGTTCTGGCTGTGAGCTGGCTCAGGGGGTAAAAATTCTGGCTTTGAAAGAGCAAAGACTTGAGCTTAGATCCCCAAAGCCCACGTAAAGTTGGATACAGTGGTACATTCCTGCAAGCTGAGAATTTCTATGCTGAGATGGGTGGTGGGTACAGCCAAATCTCTGCAAGCATTCTAGTCAGCTACCTCAGGCTCAGTTAGCATGGATATGTATCAGAGAATATCAAGAAACCAACTGTGTATGCTTTCCTTGTCTAGCTAAGTTATAGGAGGGCAGACAACAGCATTTCTATTGAGGAAGAAAGTTATCTTTTCCTGTCTATGGTACTCTTTATGTATTTTACAAATATATTGTCACTTAATTCTTCCTAAACCTTACAAAGTAGAAAAAGGTAAGTAAAGATAAATACTGAAGGCTTTCTTCTGGACTCTATTTATGCATCATACAGCAGTGAATCAACACACACACACACACACACACACACACACACACACACACACACACACACATTACATGAATGTCCTTTCTTTACTAGAACTCTATTGACATCTTGACAGGGTCGTTCTTTGTTGAGGGAGGTGTCTTTGTATTGCAAGACATTTAGCAGCATCAACATCACCTATCCTACTTGTAGAAATTAAAATTATCTCTACATATTGGCAAACATCTCCTGGGACTGTGTGTGTAGTAGAGAAAGTATAATTACTGAAGTTCAGAATTGTTTTTCAAAATTTGATCTCTCTTCAGTGATTTAATGATGAGTAAAAAATGAACCATAAAGATTCACAATTAGTTTTAGCCTATTAAAGACTCTGAAATTTCTTTTAGCGAGAATTCAATCCAGTCTTCCTTGTTTAATTTAATATTTTTTAAATATTTTGACTACAGAATCATCTGTATCTTAGTGATATCTATTTAATTTTTTGTACTTTGTTTTGAAATACATTGCAAACCCCTGTAAAACTGTTTATACAAACATTTGCTTCTTTCATGACACACTTGCAAGACTTCCTAGTCTCATTAAGTATCTGATGTACTTCTGTTTCTTTATGTTTCAATTAACTAATGCCTTAAGAGTCACAACATTAGAGCAAGCTAATAAAGTGGATTTTGCTTTGTTGTTTATTTATTTTAAACTTGTAATAGTCTGCAAAATTCCTTAGTCGGCATTCATCATCTCCTTTTGAAGAATAAATATTAGAATTTAATCTGTTTTATGAGTCCACACATAAAGTTGTGAGATGTGAAGTGACATCTCTAAAGCTTTGCTGCCATAAAATAGGAGCAGGACCCTAACCTCATTCTCTGAGTACACATGGCTGCTCATTTACTCGACTGTCAGTAGTAGAAGAAGCTACCTGCTCTCTCTAAAAGAAGGTTATAAAGTTAGCGTAAGATTCTCTTTCTCCCTTGTCTGGATGGATGACTGACATAATCTACTCAATTTTAATCCATGTCAAGACTATGATCCAGTAACCTATTCAGTGACCAGCACCAATCTATTCCTGCACTGCAGATGCTGACTCTTTTATAAGAGTCTTAAGACCTCACTTAATTCAGTCCATTCAGACAGATGCCTAGCATTTCTAAGCGTTATTTAGAGCAGAAAACAGGCTTCAGTGCTGTCAAGAGAATGGATATGTGAATAGACAATCATGTGGCAGATGAAATGCCTTGGCTGTGTAAAACTTACCTTTGTAGGAAGCCAACACATGGAGAAATACAGAACCAGGAAATTCCAGAGTTCCAGTATAGAGTCTCAGTCCAATTGCCTAAAGTCTGATCTACCACTTAACATTTTCAGTGGTCCAATAGTTCCTTTATTGTTTTGCCAAATTTGTGTTTAAGTTTCAGTCCACTTCAATGGAAAATATGCCTAGTAATATACCTGAAGAGGAACTTTATACAAGTGGCAAATTATTTCACACATTTGCTACCATTGTGGAAAACAAGACATTACATTTAATGTCATTATAAATGTAGATCTTAGCTGCTAACTTATATCTTGAAAACTTAATTACAAACTTCAAGTCATCAGTGATATGCCTCTAGCATGATAATTTAAAAGGAAGGCATCAGAAAATTGAGTTGAAGATGTAAAAACTATTAAAAGAGAATAGTAGTGTGTAGCTTCCCAAAAAGATGAAAGTCAAGATCAACAAAGAATTGAGTGGCAGGCAGGCAGTGTAAGAGGTCCATCAGCAGTGCTAAGGGAAACAAGGCATCCAGAGCTGTTTCTGTAGTTAGAGAAAAGGTGCTGCTCCAACTGTGATTTACTCTGGATAAACAAGAAATAAAAGAATCATGAAAATGAATCAAACATTTTTTTGCATTCTATTCACAAGTAGATTATTAGAGGAATTATTTCTCTTTCAGTCAAACTTTGAAGATTTTGGGGAAGAGACACATATTTTGGTTGCCACAGTTAATAATTTCTCTTACATGGCTTGCTTATATTCTTCCAATTCCACAAAAGTTCTTTATATTCAACAATGAAGAGTGCTTTTCCCAAGTCTGTATTAGTCAGGATTGCTGGAAGAAGTAGCTAAAATACTATAGACAACCTTCCAGAGTGAGGGAGTAACCCTGGAATCAGAATATTTATGAAATTTTTATTTTAACAAAATTTTTACAAATCAACCACATCCCCCTTTCCAACCCTTCCTATTCACCCCTCATCTTCCCTCTACCCCATTTTACCACCCACTCCTCAAAGAGGATAAGGGAGTCAACAAAGTCTGGGATGGCAGGTTGAGAGAGTGGGTCCCTCCATCATCAAGGCTGAACAAGGTATCCCTACACAAGAAATGAGTTCCAAAAAACCAGTTCATGCACTAGTGATAAATCCTGATCTCACTGCCAAATGCTCAAGCCACATAGCTGTCATCCATGTTCAGAGGGCCTTGTTTGGTCTTAGGCAGATTCCTCAGCTATTGGAACTAGAAAAATATCCTGAGTTGTGCAACCCAGACCCAGGAGACAAACATAGTATGTACTTACTCATAAGTAAATATTAGTCTTAAATAAAGGGTAACCAGGCTACAATTCACAACCCCAGAGAAGCTAGGTAACAAGTAAGATCCTAAGAGAGGGACCCATGGATCCCCCTGAAAAGGGAAAATAAATAAGAAATCCCAGTAAACTGGGAGCATAGGGCCATAAGGGGAAGTGGAAAGAGAATAGGAGGCAACAGGATGGCAGAGTTGGGATAGGGACAGAGAGGGAGAACAACAAAATTGGTAGCTTGACAGAAGAAACCATTTGGGGGCTAGGAAGTAATCACGTACTAGGGAAACTCCCAGGAATCCATATGCATGACTCCAGCTAAGACTCCACTTAATACTGGGTAGGGTGCCTGAAATGGCCTTCCCCTGTAATCAAATTGATGACCACCCTAATTGTTACCATAGGACCTTTATCCAGCAACTGATGAAAGCAAGTGCAGAAATGCACAGCTAAGTTCTGGGCTGAGGTTCTGGAGTCCAGTTGACAAGAGGGTGGAGGGATTATATGAGCAAAGGAGTATCATGATGGACAAACACAGAGACAGCTACTGGAAGCTCACTGACTCTGGACTGACAGCACCAAGATAATTTTAAAGATAGCTCCTAGAAACTTCCCCTTGACAAAGAAAGCTCATGCTAGATGCTCCTGACTGCCTTATTATTAGTAATAGATTTTGTTTATGAGAGAGCAATGAAGCATGAAGATTGGTCATCATGGATACCTTTGCAACACAGAGTTCCAAAAAGAAAGATTCTTAAATTTTTTCATCATGCACTCCAGAGACTTTCAGAGCAATGCTGAGAGATTTTTATTGCACCCCTTCCTGTGACAGCATGTCACAAATATTCACTACATGCTGACTTTTAATATATTTTAGAAAAATTCTTATTTTACTTTATGTCTTTTCTCCACCCAACTGCCTGCTTACTCACAGTTTCTGTTACCTCATAACTTGGGCAAAGATCATCTCTCTCCTTCCAGCTGATGTTGGTGCAATGAACTTCAGTTTCTGAGTTTCTGCTGCTGAATGTCTCACACCCTTATAATTTCCTTCCTCTGAGTCTCTTAAGAGCTCAGCTCAGTAACTGATCTCCCCTTTTGCCAGGCAGGCTCTATCAAATTTCTCATCAGGTTTGGGATTGGCTGCTTGAAATACAGTATTTATTCTTTGGTCCAAAGAAGATGTCTACCTGGAGGGAAAATTGGTGGTGTAAGATTTCTTTGAAATAATTATCCTACTAAGAAAAGCATGCATGGTAGACACAGTGTTTGATGTCTAATTTAGCTGAACTTACATCAAACAGCCTACATTAATCCACACACATAAGCTGCCCTCTGCTGAAATGCTCCATCTATCATATGCATTGGAGATATATTGAAACTTTAATAGGATGCTGATTACTTTGTGATAGCTTCATCTATTCCCCTAGAGACAATGCGGAAAGGTCACACCAAGTGTCACTTTACGTCTTGAAATTCTTTGGTCCATGATACTCAAGATTATTTGTATAAAGTTTGCCTTTCATCTTGTTATAAAACTTGACAATATTTTTTTTAATTTCTTTACTTTTCAGCTTTCTAATCTATAAAAAGAGTATGGTTTTACCTGCCTTATACAGTTTTAGGGAGAATTAAGTGATGTAACACATATAAAATAACCAAAGAGTAGTATAGTCAGGGAGGAATGACTTTCTTCCTTATCATGAGTGGCAGGGGTCATACTCTTGTAGTCAAAGACAGCATTAAAAGAGAAAAAAACTCAATATTCAGTTGCATTACATGACCATGAGTCTTATAATGAATACTCCATAGTAGAGAAAAACCTATCTAATTATACATGAAGTAGAAGTAGTGGTATAAAGTTAGGGGCATATAGAATGACCTGTGGTTAACTTAATGAACCTAGGAAGTGAGCAACCACAAGACTTACATGTGTGGATCCTCTTAACTTTGCTGTGATTGCATTTCTTCATTTTAGAAATGGGCAGGACAGTGTCTAGGGTGTGAAGAAGAAGCAGACTCTAATGTTTTACATCCAAGCAAAGTCAGAGGATTTCTCTGTGGCAAGGGAGGTAGGGAGGTGGGTTGGAGTAATAAGTATCTTTTATGTCAAGCTTGGTAAAGAGTACTTTCCACGTTTGTCTTGGGTTAGGGCAAAAGGAGGTGAGAGAGAGAGAGAGAGAGAGAGAGAGAGAGAGAGAGAGAGAGAGAGAGAGAGAGAGAGAGAGAGAGATTACCTTGGAGGCTGCATATGATCCTCCTGATTGTCTTCAATTTGAAGTTCTTAGTGTCCAAAGACACTGTCTTCTCTAGTGTCATGCTGTATGTTTCAACACATACTTGGCACATCCATTGTAAACTGTTTTAAATACTGACATTGGAAACCATTGTTTTTGTTTGTTTTGTCTCACTAAGAATTACACAATTGGCTACCACAAAACACTGGTGTATAACAGTGGGCATCATGCACATCTGTCACACAAAACATGACATTTATAGAAGAGATAAATACCCAGGGAATGAGCCACTTATTTGTTCTGGATGGGTTTTCTGGAATAGTTCACTAACCTTGAAGCCTGGCCAATACTGTAAGGCCATTCAATTGGGGATAGTAACTCTGAGGTTAATAGTTTGCTACCACGTGCTTTCACAACAAAAAGAGTTCTGATATTCTGAATTCTCAGAAATCAAGGCTCCTGACTTTATGGGCTACACTGCAGTGCATAAGATTTTAAAATGTTACTATGAGGTCAAAGCCACTGTAATGACCTCAGCAATTCTAATTATCTAATCATTTCTACTTGTTTTAACCTCATTTTGTTACGAATTTGTGTTTTAAAAGTCTTTTTGTTTACTTAATGCTTTTCTAAAGTATTTTATAATTAGACAAACTTCCACTCAGCAATCATGAAAATAAAACTAGTCATAAAAAAATTCTGATCCCGATTCTAGAGCAGGAGAGTGGGCAGAAACTATAGCAGCAATGGGTGCCAGCTGCCCCATCTGTCTCTTAAGGCAAAGAAGACAGCTGAGGTTGCTGTCCTTTTTCACTTGATGGATTGTCTGAATTCCCATCATGCCACAATGCCAGTATGCCACTATCTGTAGAATCCCAACTCTGTCTTGTGACTTCTGATTTAGTGCCTACCACCCTCACTTTTGTAAAGCCTAACAATTGCTTCATTTTCTTGGTATTTTCCAATTAAAATTCCTAAGAAAATGAATTGCTCTGGCCTTGCTCACTACACTGAGGTTTCTGTTCAACTGGAAAGTTGACTATAGCTAAACAGAAATACAGAATTAATACTTATAATTACTTAGCTGTTTCTCCAAATAGCCCCAAGTCAGACTGTGTTTGAAAATGTATGATTATGTGTTTGTATGCAAACTCCAATAAAAAGAAAATATGACAGGATTTAATGGGTAAGATTTCTTGTAGCCACATAATAAAGTCCTGTTAGTATGGCCTAAATGATATGAGCTTCCATTACCACAGTTATTATTACTGTAGAAACAGAGGAGAAAGTCAATTATACTTGCTTATAGGTCTACAGTTAATGCAATTGCCAAAACAGACTAACCACAGATTCATTGTACTCTTCTTGCCTCACCTTTTCAAGTGCTGGGATTATAGGCATGAGTCACCATACTGGGATAAAGTGACTTTATTATGAAAAAATTCGTTAAATGTAAGTTGTGTTTCTTTAAAGTTGACAATATGGTATGTATGTGTGTTTAACAAAATAGAGTTAAGAAACTAACTTATCTCCTCATATATTTGCTTATCTGCTCATATATTTGCAAGTTTTTTTTCACTGATGAGGAAAACCATCTGTATTTACTCAACTACAAGTTGCATAGGATTAGCTATACTCATCACGTTATGTATAAGAGAGTAGAATTCTTCCATCTGCATCACCAAAATTTCTACTCCTCACTGACTGTCTTTCCATAAATGGAACCATAATGTTGAAGATTTCTGTTTGTAGTATTTATGAATGGAAAAACCTTTTGTTCCTAATAGAAACAGTGAGGAATAATTTTTTTTAAGTGGTAGAAACAGTTACTCAAGTGCTATTTACAGTAAGTGGCTTTAAATTACTGATTTGTTTCCAGGAACTATAGAGTGACTGTTACTTAGGATGTACTTAGATATATACAGAATGGTCTTTTCTACCCACTTAGCAGTCCAGCTGGGGAAACACAATAGTGATCATCTTGGCCATGCACAGCCTTGAAGAATCTTAGTAGGCTAATGTAGAAATAAAGTAATTATTTTTGGAAAGGTTCTTGGCCTTAGAATAAGAGCATATAAAGTAAGAACTAGCAATTTAGAAACAGATTTAAGTTGGAATGATACTTCCAAGGTTATAGGCTTCATCTGATAAAGTGCTGATTAGGGGAGTGGCGACACAGGGAAAGAATTTCTGAAATTTTTTTCATTGTAAGCTTCACTAAGTCAACCAGAAAAAACTTGCTGAGTGCTTACACAATATGGGAAATGTCTTTGTCAGCACAGGACAGTTACAAGTTTGTTTGCAATCATGTCACACACAGTTTAGGTACATCATTTGAGAAAATTAACTATAAGTATCTTGTAGTCTAGAACTAAATCTTTTGAATGCTATCCTATCTGGTGTAGACATCCAATAATCTTTCTCTAAAGAAATTGTAATACTCGTCTGAAAAATTCTTGAGATTTCTTCACTGTGCCCATAACCGAGGTGTTTGATACTAACCAGGAATACCACTTACTATTGGGTGGTAGATTTTGGATTCAATACATCTTTTATCTCTCAGAATTTTATTTGATAAAAATTAGAAGACTTTGAATTGGTTATATATTTGCAAAAGATTTCTGTTAGGAGATAAGGAAAAGCTGTTGAGTTTAAAGCAATATAACGAAAGACAATGTTTCTTGAGAGTTCTTGGCTCAATGTTATGACACATATTACTGTAACTGGGTACTTTAAGATCTATAACTCTACTTAAGCCTCAAATTTCATTGAACAACAACAGTCAAAGCAATACAAAACAACAAGAAAAACCCCAAGTCCAGGTAGAGTTCTCAACAAGCAAAAGCAACTGCTTCTAAAGCTGACAAACTGATTTTTGTCCCAAGAACCCACACAGGGAAGGAAAGAATCAATTCCTTCCTGTTGTTTTCTGCTCTCCATATGTGCACTTAGTCATGTGCACTCCACCAGCAAACACAAATTGGGTGTAAAACTTGATATATTTAATACTGTATTTATTTTTAATGTCACGTTAGTCACTTTTGTGCTTTCATAAAGTATCTGACAAAGTAGGATAAGGAAGTAAGGGTTTATTTTGGCTGAGACTTTACTCATGACAGGGACTGTTGGTGGCAGAGCATAAGTCAGAGACTTACAGTTCACCACAGCAGAGACAGTTATACGACCAGACCATAAAAACTCAAGACCCCTTCCAGGTGGCCCACTTCCTCCAGTGAAGTTCCACCTCCTAGAGCTTCCTTAACCTTCTGAAGCAGCCAAGAACCAAGCATTGACACACAGGGGGCTTTCCCAGGCATCCTTTCTGTGCAAGCCTTCTTCCTGTTCAGTCATCTCTTGCCTTTAGAATGAATCCATTCCCATTTTTGTTGCTGGGGTACTTGTGTGCTCAGATGGAACCTTCTCTCCTTTTCCTTAGGCATCTGTTTGTAGCTTCATGAGACCCAGCACCCTGCTCTCCTGATAGAACTGATTTAAGGGTAAATGTCATCTCTTTCCTTCTGAGCTTAAGTCCATGCTTCCTGTCTGAAATGGGGTTCCTCACCCTTTCAGGGATTTCTTCTCAGCACTGGCCATGGAAACATCATGATGTCAAACTTTTACTGTTTATTAATTCACAGAGGATCAGAAGTCACTAAAAGCATAAACATGACATTTAGCTAGGTAGGCAAGGTTTGAGTGTAAAAGTGAGCACTTTCTTGCTGGTTGCTATAGCTAAATAGCCCTGATGGGTTTCCACACAAGAAGCATGGGGACAATAACCAGAATTTCATGGGTAATGATACTTCTCTAAGTAATTCAACAGCTGTGACATTATCCTATAAAAGTGAGCTCCAGTATCCCAAGATATCAAAGCCAGGAGACTAATTGCCCTTCTCTTGGCTGCTGTTCTGGCCTTTTTGCTTTGTCTACAAAGTGAAAGCCAATACATCCCACAAGATCAACACATAATCCTGACCTTGTTAGATCACAACTTTAAATAAGTTCAGGTTTTTCTTTTCTTTTTTACTTTTGGTTTTGCTTATATACTTACAGAATTAATGTGGTTGAAAGAAAAAGGATTCATAAGGGCATCCAAGTTTGTTTTTTAAGAATCAATGCAATTGTATGACACCGATTTTCACTGGGAAGGAAAGAATGACAAGGATGATGACCATGGTCTCTTAAGTATCCTTTGCTTGTGTCCCTAGGGGAAATGCTGAGACAGTGGAAATGTGTTTGTATTTCATCCTATTGCTCTTGCTTTACTTTTAATTTCTGGTTTTGGTCATCTTGTAAGAGAGATTGTACCAATAAAATATTGATCACAGGAACTTCTTGGAGTTTGCAAAGAGAAAAAATACATTTACAAAATTTATGACTTTGGCTAAAGGGATCTGGAAACTTGAGGGTGTATCATGAAGAAATAATGGAAGCATGGAGGAGGAGGAGACTATCTCCAGGCTGGGGCCAAACAGATATTTCAGTCATGTGATTGGAGTTATATTTAAGATAAAAAAAACATGATTGTAGCTGAGTTAAACTCAATTGATTGCAAACACTCACAGGCAGGTTGTTAAAGCATGGCCATTTCTTGGAAGTCACTGTTTTACATCATTTTCTGAAGGGGTAGATCACTGAATCTTTAGATCTCTATATGTTTGAGTGGGGTTGAAAATGTTCACATCTATGAGGAATGAAAGATTAGCTACCTGATAGAAAAGTGCAGCTCCATCTTCAAGTTCTTGACAGAGTTAAACCAAACCATAAGGACCTTATAAACAACATATGGACCACTTTTCTATTCAAATTTAGAAACAAGAATATACATCTAAAACTGTGGCCGGTGCAATGATGCACAACTGCAGTTCCAGCAGTTGGGAGACTGGGGCAAGAGGATTGTAAATTCAAGGTCAGCTTAACCCACACAATGAGACACTGAATAAATACATCCTTCCTACTATTTATGTCTATATTCTAAGATTTTATTTTAAAGTGATTATAGATGCAGATGTGTAATTGATATTCCTTTTCCCCAAGATATTTATATAATTTTAATGTTTTTTCTACTTTTATTGAGACAATGTCTTACTATATAGACTGACCACCCTGGAATTCGCTATGCCAATCAGACTGGCTTCAAAGACACAGACATCCATTTGTTTCTGCTTTCTGATCCTGGCTTGTTAAAATCCCTTACCATTTATGCTGATTGAACCAAAGATTTTTTTCTTCAGAATACAGTCTAGATAAATAACTTTAGAAATGACAGTAATAGTAGATTCAGCAAAGGAAAGAGCTTTTCAATCTCCACATAAATATTTTTAATTTTCTCGTAGTTAAACAGTGAAATATATACATATAGTTTTGGAGAGATTTAGGGTGGAGAGAACATTTTGTACATTTGGAAACAGAACATACACAATTACAGAGCCCCAGGTGGAATTCTGCCTTTACCATAGAGTGTGACATCTGAAACACCATTTAACTACCATCATGGGCTGCATTAGGCCTGATTTGGGTTTTTGAGTCAAGATAATTCCTTTTTTTTTTTTTCTTTTTTTGCCTACCCCTGCAGCCTGCTTTGCTAACCTCTGCTGCTGATGTCAAAGTTCACCAGGTCCTTCTATTAATCTCAACATTAATTTCCACCTCTGAACTCACACAATCTGCAATAAATTTATCAGGAACTTGGAAACATTTTACCATTTGAAAGTTTTGTTTTGTTATATACCCCTTACATGTGTAACTAAGAATTTTGGCTTAAAAATGAAATTCCTTTGTTTTGAATTTTTTAGATATCCTAAAGTTAACATGAAGTAAAATCACAAAGAGAACACTTTAAGGTTTCTTGTCTTGGTGTCAGCTTTTTATTCTTTATTTTCCTTGTCCCACAACTATGACCATTATATGCATGACAAATTTTGGTGGGTATTGAAAAAAAAGGCAAATTTGAGCAGCCAGAATCAGAGTTCAGTGTAACAAGGTAATCATAGAATCTTCCTTGCCAAATCCATCTATCAAAGTCTTTCTTAATGTCCAAAGTGCGTGCAAATGCAATCTGCATGTTCTGCCTTACTTTCTTTCTTTCTTCCTCTCTCTGTATACCTGAAAAAAAAAACACTCTTAAATGCATTGCATTCCAAGGTTTTATATTCTTCTTAATAGAATAAATACCAAGTTTTACTGTATTGCTTTAAAAGTTGCACCCTAGAGAAATATACATTCTCAACAGCATTTTTAACACGACTGTTGGATAATTATCAAAGCTTCTATAAGCCTAAAGGAAACTCACTTTGGTAAGTCAGAGAAGTCAGAGAATTATTCTTTACATGTAAGGATATTAGGTTCTTCTCTCCAAGGTCAGAAAGATTCTCTACCTATTTTATGTTTTGAAGGTGGTACCACTCTGCCTCTCACTTAGTATCCTTATGACCAGGCTCCTTTCTCTGCCTGAAATTCTTCACACACCAATAAACCACAGAAAAGCCTGGACTGTAACATTAGGAACCATTTTTGTAATTAGCTAAAGTAGATTCTCTCTCTCTCTCTCTCTCTCTCTCTCTCTCTCTCTCTCTCTCTTTCTCTCTCTCTCTCCTCTCTCTCTGCTCTACCTTTCTTTTCCTAATACATCATTTCTTTGGTACAATTTTATTCATGTGTATTTGAAGACATTTCTTTTTATTTTACAATTTAGTTTTTTCTCTGCAACTAGGAAGGTTAGGTTGAATATCCAAGGTAGGTGGCCTTCCCAATGATAAAATGGTGAGAGATTTATGATCTTGAGAGGAGTCCTGTCCACACAGATGGCGAATCCCTGCTTCTCTAGCCACCGTCTCTGCCTCATTTCCTTCTGCCAAATTCCTTTGCTAAAGCATTCTGTCATTGTCCTCTTCTGTCTGCTTCAATTGATAGGAAGATTAACAAATGAAATCCTTACTAAGGTGAAGCAAAGAAATTATTTTTCCTCAAGGTCTGAATTTAGAAAACTGTCTTTCCTTTTAGCAAGTGATGACATCTCCTGTGTCTAAGAACAGAAGGGAGAATTCATCTGTTTGCAGGAAGAGTAAAATGGATTGTACTCAAGGTACTCTATTGCTGGCATTTATTTCAAACTCTAGAAGTATTTGAGTTTGAAGTGAAAATGCCTAATGTCTGAGAGCAAGGTCTTCATTATTGCATGCAAAAGTCACCTTCAATGAACATAAGAATGACACTTTGAATAGATACTTTTTTTCCCACAACATTATTTCTTCCAAAAAAGTATAATTTATAATATTATTGCTAGTGACAGCTTGGAAAAATACCAATAGGTATGTAGTATACCTTAAAATAATCATTGCCATTAAGTTTGTTCCCACTATCATTTTGGTGTCCTCAATGCAGAAAGAAATGACTATTGAAGTATGCCCAATTCATAGTCTTTGGATAGTTTTCCTTAGAGTTATGGTGCACTTAACAAATACTAGTTTTGACTGTCAAGAAAATGATGTGCACTCCAGGCCTGTGAAACTGGCTGAATCAGCAGAACAACCTGTCTGGCTTCTGTGTATCAGGAGATCATCATTACCTAAAATCTGCCTCCTGGGAGCTGCCTGTGTTGGATCATTTTAACGATGTGTTACAAAATATATCTGAGATACTATAAACAGTCTCCTCTTTGTTTAAGAGCAAGGAAAAGAAAGAAAGGAGTAAGAAAAGTACTTCCTTTTCCAAAGTGAGCAGTCTCATAAAACCAATTCGAGTACAATGCCCTCTTTTGATTGGGTGATACACCATCACCCACCTTCATGGTAGGTATGCATGAGTGTGTGTGCATGTGTATCTCTCTCCCCAAGTATTTATTTAAATCATATGTTATATGTTACTATGTTTCTGAAAGACTATATATCTTCCAAATGATACTCATTACTATTTTAATATGGAAACACAAATATCCTGAAAATATAAGAAGTTGAAACATAGCCTTGTTGTATCTAATGTGCTAAGAAAGGCATTGGACTTATTGGTTTGTTATTGCTTTTGTTCGTTTTGCCATTTACTTGGAGGGAAGTGAATTGAGGGTTATAAATAAGATGTGTCACTTCTATTTGACAGAGTGCCTATAAATGTATACATCATAGTAGATAATCAACAATAGTAGTTGATTAAACTGGACTTAAATAATTGTTGTTCATTCACTAGGAGAATCAAAGTAATAGATGAAAAAATTTCATCATTATACCCAAAAGAAAATAAAACATTCTACAATAAAAATAAAAATCAACATATAACTTTAGAAAAGATACTAAAGAAAAAGAGCCCAGTGAGATCAAGGTGACATAGGCAAACAAATCAATATTCATTAGGAGCAATAAATATGTGTTTTATTTAATACAGGTTCTGCTTCTCCTTTGAGGTAATCTGATCTTGGTTTCTTGTGTTTAAACTTCGAGTAAAGTAAAGCAGTAAGTTTTATTCTTTATTCCTTCTCTCTGACTTCACACACTAAGGTGAATGGTAGAAGGTTCTTATTAACAAAAACATAACCACTATTGAATTGCCTAGATTTTTAACTTCAACTGCATTTGAGAGATAGCACAGCTCAAAATTCATGGAGAATCTCCAAACTGTAACTTCATCACTAATAGATATGCTTTTCATGTGCTTTAACACAATAAAGGAAAGAACCACCCATAGTTTTTTCTTCACTTTTTGACAATGAAGTTGGAGGCCATGCTTTTTTCTTTTGTCATAAGGTCAAACTTGAAATTTAAAAGATGTCACCAACTTTGTCTCTCATTGTGTGAATGAGACAGTCAACAGAACTTGAAAAGACTACTGTTTCGGGGTTTTTGTTGTTGTTTTAAATCATGATTTGACTTTTGGGGTATCCTCTTCAAGAGTCAAATAAGGCTAAATATAGATTCAGTAGTTTGGGTAAGACTTATACATCAGATATAGTGACATAGGTCTTCAACCCTGGTACTTAGAATGCTGAGTCATGGTTTTCCTTAAAGTCTTGATTTCCAAGTCCAAGAATTCTAGGAGGAAATAAGGAGGAGCATCTAGGTTGTAAACATGTTTTTTCCTCTTCTTTCTCCCCGCTGCTGTCTCTCTTTATCCATGTGGCAGTATCCCTTTGGCCAATCTCATGGATAGTTCTCATAGGTAGCTAATTTTCACTATTTCACCAAAAAAAATGTTTAAACATCTAATGTGTCCTACCCTCAGAGCATATACATAGGACAGCAAAGCACACTGAAGGTTCTCGCATTTGTGATTCTCTCATAGGCTACTGCCAGGGTCATGCTGCTCAAATACTAATTAGTATCTAAGAGTTGTACTGGGCCTTTTCAAGAATAAGATTATAGTGTTGTAATTCATGAGGGAAGTTCAGGACCTTCATTAGTCTGGGGCAAGGGTCCTTATCCTACACTAAGATTAGGTGAAATGCTAGAATTCTATATTCAGTCTAAAACACATTCTAAGATCCTAGAAGATGAGAATGCACATTTGCTTTGGGGCTGTCTGGGATCTCATACTTCTAACAAATTCACAGCTAAGGTAATTGTAGCTAATCCTCAGACCAAAGTTTAAAGTGATGATTAGAAGAATTGCTCATCAGCAAGTAAAGTTTCAGAGCCTGGTGTTTTTTGACAACCTCACCATAATACTGAACGTGCCATAACCTCCAAGAAAGGTTTCACATCAGTCAATGTTAGTTTCAGTGTTACAAGCAAGTCCAAACAATGGCACTTGTAGATCTTCCCTCAAACTTTCCTATGCCTTTAGACAGAAAGAATGTAGGTTCCATGGCTCAAAGCATACCTTTTCCTTCTAAATGTTCTTTGCCTAATACTGAATTATTAAGATTTTTAAGCATTCCTAGAAAGTACCCATGTCAGAAAGTTTGTCAATGTAGCCATCACTACACCCTCTACCTTATTACCCATACACAGCTTACAGATAATTTGTAGAAATGACCTTAATTTTTCTGACACTAGTTTTGTCTCATAGGCTCTTGTGATTAGCTATCTTTCTCAAAAGCCATAGACTATAGAACATAGTGTGCAAATATAGAGATGTTATAGCTCCTAAACCAATTATTAAGAGCATCTTGGTGAATGAAAAGACCATGAACTTTTCACTGATGCCATCCACATCTACTCTTATTCTCTGTGATGTATTGACCTCCATCCTTCTCGCACCTTCACTGAAGACTTCAGGTCCTGAGATATGCTTTCTCTTGTCAATATATAGATACCATCCATCATAGGCTCCTCTTTGGTATCTTTATGTCAACTTCCACTTTCTACAACAATTTGCAAATAATATGCATTTTTTGGAATCTCATTAAGCTGGAATTTTTTTTAATCTCTGAAAAAGTTTTCTTAATCTCAATAAAGACTCTAGTCTCACATTTCTCATTATGCTAAAAAAAAAATTAGTTTGTCAGCATTTTCTTGCTATCTTTGAACTCAGGGCGAGTTTCTGTTCCATTCTTTAAAACTTGGTGCCATCAGAGTCATTCTCTGTATCTTACCAGTTATCTGCTCTTTCATCTAAAATAAGCCTTTTTTTTCAGCATATAAGTTGAGTCAGACACACCTGACAAAAATGTGCCACAATTTAAAGTAAATTATTTTTTAACTATCATTGTTTTTCTCTCATGCCTTAAAGGGCAGGTGCTAGAAAGAATAGTGTGAAATTAAACTTTATATTTTTGTTCTCATTCTATTTCTTACCCACCTCAGGGTGTGATCTATAGGCATCATCTTTGAGAATGTGCCTTGCCAAGACTACAATGATACTATTCTGTTTCTTCGCCACTTCAGGGTGTGATCTATAGTCATCATCTGTGAGAATGTGACTTGCCAAAACTAAAATGATATTATTCTGTTTCATACCCACTTCAGGGTGTGATCTATAGCCATTATCTGCCAGAATGTGACTTGCCAAGATTACTATGATGCTACTTCTGGGCACAGTGGGTGGTTTTAAGTTATTGTAAACCTCTGAGTCATTATCAGCATAATAAAATTTCAATTTTCTTTATGTTGCTTTGCTTACTGAAAAAAAAATGATACAATATATTCTGATCACAATTTCTCTCCCCCATCTCCTCAAAGATTCTCCTTACCTGCTTTCCAACCTAACCTCATGCATTTTCTTTCCATCTGTTTTTAGAAAACAAAATTTAAAATAGTAACAACAACCAAAACCAAAATCAAACAAAAAAATAAAAAAAAATTATTCACATACAAATCAGAAAGTAGAATATACAAGTAACAGATCAATAAGACAAAAATGCCCAAATTAAGCAGTATGAGACAAATTTATAAAAATACTGTTAGGTTCCTTTTGTGTTGGTCACTTATATTTGGGCATGAAGCCTACACCTAACCATTATATTCAGTGAGAATCTATTGGAAATTATTTCTTCTTTAAACTAATGTTAATTGGTTAATCTCTTCACTGTCAGCTGGTTTACTACTGATTCTTGAATACTTGCCTTCTGTCTCTCATTACTTTGATAGTTTGTGCTGGTCTGAGTGATAGCTTACCTATAGGTATACTAATGACTGTCTTCCCATTGGGTATACTCATGAGTCAGTGTGGCCAGAATAGTTTATAGTTGTGATAAGATCGCTTGAGAACTGACTTTGGGCATTTTTCGTTAGAATACTAAGTATGACTATGTACTACACTAGCAAATGTTCATTCTCTATGTGTCATCAGGTTGATTGACCATCTTTCCATTAAGAAACATCAGTAGTTTCACATCTCTTGCTCAAAATATCTGGTTCAAGTCTCTTGGAGACTCAGTCATCATCTCATTTGTATAATGGCTCCCGGGAAAACTTCCTATCTTATATCTTTAAATCACTTCTAAATCTAATTGCAAGCAACATTCCAAACACAAAGATTCAACACTTTCGTGCCTGACCAACTTGTTTATCTCCTAGATGATCCAAATTGTCCAAATATTCTCCAGATAGACTGACTAACCTTTCCTCCCTTAAATGTATCTTTTATCTAATTCTTGTATAATGTGGAGAGGACAATGTTCCTAACTAGTTCCTCAACCAGAAACTGACCATCATCATTTCTGTTTTTTACTTATCATCTCGTTGGTATGCTCCACCTGTTATCTTTTAAATACTTCTAACCCCAAATAAATCTCATTAGGTCAATATTTAGTTTAAAGTTCATCTGAAAATGCTTTATCATTGGAGGCAGATTTGTGTTAAAATTATACACTTGTTTCCATGACTATTCAGTTACTGTCAGAACCTGAGTGTCAGATATATAATCTACTATTACCTCTGTGAGTAATATGATCACTGTGGAATATAGGTTGTTGTGGTAAGTTACAGAATGTGTAATCCAGTAGTCATGGTAACAGAATAAACAGAATAAAACAGTGATAGCTAGGTCTAAGAGAATAGGCCTTGAAAAAGCAATCAAGAAATAATGGTCAAAGATCTTCATCTGGAGTTCCACCCATCATTCACTCACTCCCTTTCAGTCCACATAGTCTTGGGAAAGGCTGGAATATACAGAAATTGAAGGTTTACTGCTGGTGAGATGTCATAATGCAATGTGATTAGTTCATTGCCCATGATAGGATTAGAACATATGATGATATATCTGTTTGTTTTTAAGTAGCCCATATTCTAGTAAGCAACCTCTTATCTGTTTTCCTATATTTAATCCCAATAAACTCATTGGTTAATGCAGTGTGAAATGTATAGGCCCTAAGGGTTTCTAGGGAGGGGGGTCTGAGGGCCAGCAAACCTCAGCAAGTTCAAACCAGTTAAAACTGATGACTTTAAGAGTCTGATCATAACACTTCCTCATAAGCCAGCCTACAATCTGCCTGGAGACTATGGTAACAGAGTCAGAGTCCTAATGTGAGATGACCTGGACCAGTGAGAGATGTCCACACCACAGCAGCAGATGCAAGCAAAGCACAGTCCTTTTGGCTGGATGGAGGGTATATAAGGCTTGTCACTTCCTCAATAAATTAAGCTTGTTTGTTTCAAGTTGCTCCAAGAAAATGAGTCATTGTACTCTGAACCTTCTCACCTGTTCCCCAAGGGGAACTAGTAGGGCTCAAAAACAAAACAAAACAAAACAAAACAAAACAATGAAGTTGATCTTTGGCACAACATTTTTTTTTTAATCTATCATTGTTACCCTAATTTGGTCATGAGATCTCTGGTCATTCCTCAGGGAAAGTAATGCAACAGGTGTCTAACAAACCACCTAAAGCTAGAAGAGCCAGGAGAATTGTCCTTCAGTTATCACAAAGAGGATGATTCTATTGGCACTTTGGTTTTACTTCAATCTGCTGAAACTTAGAAACAACAAATGTCCATTACTTTAAGCAACAGCACTTGTGGTACCCAGTGGTGGCAGCACGGGAAAGTTAGTATGGGGAAGGATAACAGCATCTCAGGTAAGAGAATGGCAGAATTTCCACACATGAACCAAGTACTTGGGAGAACTAAAGGTTTAGTTTCTGGCTAGACAGAAACTTTTTACTATGATACTTCTCTCCCAATTTAATCAGAAGGTGTGATATTTTATGTTGGTGAAATTCACATGATGGCGAGAAGGATGATATATGTGTTTCTGTGTTGTGATTCTTGAGCATACATGCACAAAACACTTAAAAACAGATTATTAATGTGGTGTGAGAATGTGACTATCATTACTATTATTACGCAACATATGTATACTTTGAGTATTTCAGCAAGGGTCACATGACCCAGCAGAAAGAGGAGGTAGAAATAAAGCAAGGGAATTATGGAACTAGAGTGATTCTGATTAAGGCTTCATTGGTCACTAAGAAAAGAGAGTCATCTCTTATACACTACCTTATCAGAGACAGTCTGTCCACTGTTATTTTGTACCATATGCAAAAAACATAATTTATTTTATACCATAACACAGAACACAGTGATATCTAGCTAAGTCACAGGCAAAACACAGCTGTAGGAATTAGTAGCCATTAAAGCAGGCCATGTACACCAAGGCATTTGCACTTTGCTGACAGATATTGCTATTTTATTTTTGGAAATTTGCCTGCAGCTATCCTGTCTCAGGGTTTTTGACAGGCGTCATATATTGCTATTGCAGAAGAAAATTTAACTTCAAAAAAAGTCAAGTAGCCTGAGGGTTTGGAATAATACTTAAAGTTTTAATAAGTTGTCAAAAAATATTTCTCAGTATTTGTAACTGGATTAAACTCTGGATTTATATGTCTACTGTCCAATGCCCAGTGCCATTAACGATTTGTTATACGAAAACAGTTCATAGTCTTGCTATCACGTCTATGCTATGAGAAGAATAATGTGCAACCTGATTCCTGTCTATTTTGTTTAGTCTAGAGAGACATGTAATATCCTGATATATATTGTGTAGAACTATATTGAGATATATGAATTTTTGTTGCTTTCAATTTGACTATGCAAATAATTTTCTCAGAACTAACTTTCAAAAAAGTTAATAATTATCTATAAGTCACTGAAAAAATCTAACATTCGAAGAAAAATAGGAAAATGAGAGGTGGAAGAGGAGTCTGAAAAACAGAGAATAGGGGAAAGAGAAACAGAGAGAAATTGGAAAGAGAAGAAGGAGAAACAATGAGGGAGCAAGGGAGGGGAAAAGTCCAGGGAAGGGACCCTTTTGTTAAGACAGCAGTGATAGGGCCTTGTTGCTACTGAAATACTCATTATCTGATTGATTGAAATATGTAATTTATCTGGGAAGTGGTGGTCTGGTATAGAATAAGAGACAATGGCTATGGTGGATTAGATGTGCAGACAGACAGTAGGTTTTATCTTTCTAGAGTATTTGCAGATCACACTATGGTAATCAGCAGGGCTTATGGTTAAGTCCACACCTTTCATTGTGAATGGCCATCCTTCTCCCAAAGGGTTTATCCTGCCTGAAGGTCCGTTTCTTCACACACAATAACTATGAAAAATACTAGGAAATAATATGCCTGATGTGATTCACTGCTAGTCAATATAACAAGAAAATGTATGAGAAACAATTCCTGTAATCATTTTGATGGAATAACCATTTTTTTTCTTTTTTTGTTACTTGTACTTAGAAACTATAACCAACAGAGGGGTCTTAGTAGGCAATAAAGACTTAAAAATTTTAGGCAGACTAATAAACAAGGCCAAATATTTATGACTAGGAAATCAGTTCCTTGTGTGCTGCTGTGATAAAAAATACCTGAGCAAAATAACTCCAAAGAAGGAATGGTTATTTTAACTTGTGTCTTTAGTAGTCTCTGTCCTTGTGACAGAGAAAGCATAGGGAAGCAGCTTAGCTTATAACTTTGAGAGCATGAGGCACTGCTTACATCAGAGCAAGCAGGAGACAGAAACAAATGTCTCTCGCACCTTCACAAGTCCACCCAGAATGACCTAGTTTTGCCTGGCAGCCTTTATCTTCTGATGGTTTCAAACCTTCCAGAATAGTACCACCAGCTGGGGCGCAAGCATTCGAAACATGAGCCTATAAAAGACATTTCAAATTCAAACCACAGTAGCTATAGTGTATCATAGTTAGCCTCTATCCAGTTTTCTGGGAAAGAGAAAGAAAATATGAAGGTTGGCAGAATAGGATTAAAGCTTTGAAATTTATTCTTGGTGCTTTTTAAAACTTTACAAGAATGCAGAAATAACTTTGTGCATCTGTACTGTCAAAAGGCTAAACGCATCTCAACAAAAGACAATCTGAAAAACTTCTTAAAAGAGTTTCTGAATAGAAACAGGCAATTTGAAATGTATAGTAAGAGATGGTTAGTTAGAGTAAATTAAAATACATAATTAATATGCTCTAAATAGCAACGTAGCCTTAGTCCTAAATATGTAAACATTTCATATCTATTTCAGGACTAGGTCATATTATAAGCAACTAAGTTATTCCTTGTAAGGAGAACACTAAACTATTTGAAAATGATGTTTCAGAAGGCGTGAAAACTGTGATGTCAGTTTGGCACAATCTACAGTCCTCTGGGGAAAGAGTCTCAATGAAAAACTAACTAGAATTATCTAGGTTAGCCTGTGGGCCTATCTGTGGGGATTTTCCTGTTTATGTTAATTGGTGTGGGAACAGAACTGAGAGTAGAATCATCCCATGAGCTTAGATCCTAGACTGTATAACAGTGGAGAAAATACATGAGCAATAAACATACATATGTTCTTTGCTTTCTGCGCTTGACTGTGGATGTGAGTAGTTCTTTTGTCTTTCTACCTTGATTTCTCTTCTTTGGCAAATTATAACCATTACCTGTGAGTTAACATAATCTCCTTCAGCAGGAAATTGATAAGCTTCCCTTTATGACTGGTAATCAGTTTGGTTGTATGTGATGCCAACTGGTTGTGAGGTGACCTGCTTGTCACTGTTGACCACAGTTTAGAAAATGACTCTGATGTCATAATCTTCTGGCCATGTAGTCTAGCATCAATTTCTAAATTGAGGTTGTTGGGGGGGGTCACTGGGTATGTGCCTTTAAAAGCCCCTAGACCCCTGCAGTCCCTTAAGTTTCCTGCCTCCATGATTTTCTGCCTAGCACTCTGGCCAAAAAATTAGCAGAGGTAAGAACAATAGACTGAAAAACCTCAGAAAAGAAAGATAAGACAAGTGACTCCTTTTTTTGTGGTGTTCTGAAAGATGTTCTGGTGACAAGTGGAGGGCTGACAAATGGCACCTCCACTCTTTTCTCTTAGTTTGCCTGACTGTTACCCATTCTGAATTGCTGAAAGATGAAGACAAGGCATTTGTTCTCTCCAACTAACAGTAACAGATTGTCATATTATACTAGAAACCTCAACATTTCACCTGAATGAACAGGGTAAGCACATGGAAATTAGGGAGTTGTGCATATTTAATGTGTTTCTGAAACAACATTGCCTGCTCAGATCTTACTTCTCTGAGGACCTTTCTTGACTGTACTTATTGGGTTTATTTTCTACCTCTTTAGCATATGTAGTGCTTTGAATAACAGTAGTCCCATGGGCTAATATATTTCAATACTTAGTCAACAGAAAGTAGCAAGACTGAAAAGAATTAGAAGGACTAGGAGGTGTGGCATTGTTGGAGAAGGTATGGAACTTATGGAGCAAATGTGTCACTAGACATGGCTTTGAGGTTTCAAAAAGTTCAAACCAGGCCCAGTATTTTTGTCTCTTTTAGCTTGTGGATCAGAATGTAGCTCTCCGATACCATCCCAATGCCATGTGTCCTACAATGCTCCCTGGCATGATGATGATGGACTAAGTCTCTGAAATGACAAGCTAGCTACCAGTTTAATTAACTTAAGAGTTGCCTTGGTCACGGAGTGGAGTCCCTTCACAGCAATAGAACAGTGATGAACCTAACAAATCCCCTAGTTATCCTCCAGGCTACCTTCAGACTTGTACACTATAAATAAAGCCTTAGTTTCCTGTTTAATTGTATGGCTTTTATAACTACTCATTCACTAATAACTCCCCCATTTTCATTATTTATAACCATATTATCCTCTGCTTTTCATATTTTTAAATGAAAATGATAGAAAAGTCACTTTTTCTAGAATGAAACTTCTTGACCTTACTAATTTCATATCTGTGTTTGCCACTTGATTTTCCAATTCCCTCAAGGTCATCCTTAGCTAATGGATATAGAAATTTCAGCAGCAAATTTAGATATAAGGACTCTTGTTGAATTGTTCTCCTGATAGTTACTGAATCATGATGAAGCTTGAATCTAATTAGTCTAATAATACAAATCTGGAGTCAAATGTTAAGGTGAAATCTGAGAGATCAGAGGAGCAGAGCAGTCAGGCAGCAGAAACTTCTTACCTGTAGGAATCTTCAGACAAAATGGGCAGGGTTCTTTCCTAAAGATCCTCATTAAATGGGGCTGAGCTCCTGTCTCCACCTGTTTTATATTCCTTTCTCTACTGCCCTAGTGCTGGAATTAAAGGCATGTCTCACTTGTGCTGGAATCAAAGGCTTGAGCCTCCCTGGTGCTGGGCTTAAAGGTGTGAACTTCACCAACTGGCTCTGTTTTTCTTTTAGATACACTCCAGTAGCCCCAGGTTACCTTGAAATCCTGATTTTCCCGCTGCTTTTTCACAAAGAAAGACAACTCTGGCTCTGTTATCTTATATTCCAGACTATTTTTATCAAATATACAATATATCACTAAAAACAATATGAAAAATTTCTATCTCCTTGCCTTTGACCTTGATATTTGAAGTGAGAGCAATGTTCTCTTTTCCTTATTTTTCTCACACAGTATCCCATACCCAAACCAAGAGACTCTTCCTAAATTCTTCAGCAAACTTCTCTTACATTGGTTGGAATACTTCATGCCCTTTCCCCCCATGGCTCAGCATGTCTGGATCATAAGGCTTGGTTTATTTCTGCCTTCTCAGTTGGACATAAAATTCTAGGAGAAAGCAGCTCATCTCATTTGCATTTGGGGTTCTGATTATGTGACACAAATGATGAATCAAATACAGCAAGAATTTATTATATAAAGTCAAACTAAATATGATCTCTATCATCATAATTTTAGGTGGAACATAGTCCCTATCATCATGAAATATTTAAAGATGTAATAGCAGGTCAAAACTTTAGAAAAATATGAAATAGTAAAATGTTATTTTTAAATCTACTACATATACAACTCTAATTGTTTCTGAAGTCAATTCTTTTTTTTCTTCCTGGAATAATATTCTTTTATTAACACCAGACAGCTAAAACCATAGTTAAAATGGCAGACATCAGGTATCAAAGGGCTTTTTGTACGAAAATATTTTCCTGAATGACCTCAAATGTAATTCTTCTACGAGGTTTGAAATCTTACCAATTAACAATCAACTTTATCACATGTAGGAATAGCGCACTTTATTCAGTTATAATTAACTAGGAACCAGATTGTTTCCCTCATATTAAAGTCTTGAGATGACAGCAGTTAAGGGGCTACATTACCTGCAGATAGGCAGGGAGCTGAGGCACAATATTTCCTATCTGGAGAATGAAGAATATGACAATAGCTGGTGGCAGTGGGTGAGATGAGGCTGTCCACCTGTGACAGTTGCACTCTCTTGCCACAGCTTCTTCTCCACTGGCCTTTCAGGATGATTCATGTCACAGGCTTTGCAGATTGTATTCTCACTGTGACTGTAGTCAGGAGCTATGTCTAGGCTTGTACAGGAGCCAATTGACATGAGATGAGTGTTGAAACATAGAGGAACAAAAGAGAATGGGGCAAATACCAGTGTTAGCATTGAGACCCACTCAAATGCTAGTATGCTAGCTGCTAAGAAACCAAATATATAAGTCAAAAGTATAAATGATAAAATATTTTAAACTCAATGTATAAACACGGAAACTATAAAAAATAAAGTCTCCCAAGATCTTAATTAAATTAACGAAGAATATATAAACCTTTTTCTTCCTCTTGGAAGACAGATAAAACTGAGAATAGCTGGTTTCTTGTCATGAAAGACCTCTCACAATATAATATGTAAGGTAGAGACAAATTAAATGACAACTTCTTGAAAGGGTTGAGTAATAGACATGGTTAAATCACTATTTGATATTTGAGCTTATCTTGACCTGTTTCTAATTTCATCCTTTCCTGTCCCTCATATACACACATGCACACACACACACACACACACACACACACACACACGAGCACATACAAGAGACAGAGACAGAGAAAGACAGAGGAGAGAGAAAGGGAGGGGGAAGAGAGGAGAGAAAGATTTCCCATCAAAACTTTTCAGCAGCAATCAACCAAAACAGATAGAGTCTATATAAGGGCATACCTCATGACCTGGAGAAATTCAAATTACTCTTATATAAGTAGCAGCTGTCAATTCTCACAAGCTCATGGATAGGGAACAAGACCAAGAAATAAGAAGTTAAAAACATCTCACTATATTACACTATTACACTCATTTGTTTTCCAGGGCATCAATTGATATATATATATGACTGTGTATTTATATTCAGTATAAACATATTTGTATAGTTATAAAAGAATATAAAAATTGGCAGGCTTAGGCATTAAAGACAAAGTCAATTCAGAAATATTGCTAAGAAAACCATAGGATGGAAACAGATCATAATTTGAAGAAACAAGAAGTCAAAGAGACCAAGTGTCAAGAACAGATTTTAATATCTAGCATTATGAGCATCATATAGCCATGTAAACTATTAGTCTATTTTCATACTCTTCATAATTTGATTTTAAAAAATGTATTAAGTTCAATAATCTTCACAATGTGTAAGTTGAATAATTCTTTACTAGCTCTTAAGTAAAGCCTATTATTACTAGGTAAATTATTTCCATTTTAAGAGAGTCTTACTCTTTAACTGTAGTTCACAGACTAATTTATATTTATCAGGGATCTTCCTGCTGACTGAGGAAGAAGTTGAAAGAGTAGGGCAGGTCTCATTTTCCATGTACTTTCCATAAATCATAAATTGTAATCACAGTTTAGAACATAGATTTAAGATGTAGAATAAGACTGACAATATTATATACTAGTGGATTAACGATTTATATCTTATGGAAAAGATACTGATATGGTACTAACTCACTTCTATTTTTAATATTATTAATAATTTATTTTAATTGAGAATGTTGACTATTGAATATTCTCAGATATTACTAGATATAAAGTAAAAAAAATCCTCTATTTAATGTCTTTAATCTAAAATATTTGATTAATCTCTCCCTTCCAAAAAATAAGTGGACAAAAAAGTATTTAGCTATAAGACATATATACCTACCTCTTTAGTTATTGAAGTGATAAAAGTTTCAAATGTTCCATGAGTCAGTGACAGTTTTTAATAGTAATGATAAAAATAACTCAAGGTAATAAGCCTGAATTCTTGATGACTCCAGGGAGTAGGAAAGACCATTATTTTATTTACATAATCTCAATTGCTTTTCATCTTTATGCTTCAGAGCTACAACATGCAGAATTATTATTTTCAGTGGACATGAGGCTTGGATTAAAGGTCTAAAATCAGTTTGTTTTTCCTTCTTATCATTGCATTCATCTATCTTGTTTTTCTGATATTGATGAAGTTTTGCAGACCTGTCTGTGTTTCCTTCACTGCCCCCTCCTACTCACTGGATAGCTTTCTTTGTCAGTTACCTGATGGCTAAGCCCTAGGAGCTCCAGTGCTGTCTAGGGGTCCTGGACAGAGGCCCATGTGAACCCTTAGGATGACAGGGGATGTTTGTGTGTCCTTTAACAATATCTTCCAGCCCCTTATATATGTTTTATGTCTGTCTTCTCCAGATTTCTGGAGAGGGTTAGAATAGAAAAATAGTAGTTGAAAGTAGAATAGGACAAATTTAGGTAATAGCCTTGATTATAGATTTTAAAACATTATAGTATTTGTTACGATCTTATCTAATATTGTGAATGAGTTATAATTAAGTAAACCTAAAATAATTGGAGATGAACATAATGTAGTTATAGGTAGTCTTTGAAATTTTAGGTCAAAAGGACCTAATTTATACTTTTCATGTAACTACCAGATACTATTGAACAGTTGTAATGACAGAACATATGATTTGTGTTACATTTTGCATTCGTTAAAATAGAAGATCTAAAATACTAGGGGGCAGGAAAGTTGATTCAGTTGCTAAAGTTGTTTGCTATGAAGGTTGAAATAATAAAAATAATAAAAAAGAATCTGAATCTTCATTTGTCCTAACTATCATTTTATGCCTTGGTATACACACCCCTTCTCACATAGACACATACACAGAAGACATTAGCATAATATAACAAACAAAGAAAGAAACAAACATTGAAGCAAAACTAAGAAGTGTAAGAAGTATCCTTTTGTGAAGAGAAAAAGAGAAGGAATGTATGTGGGAACAGAGAGGAGGTAAGGAAGGGACTGGCAGAAGAGGAGAGAGGGGAACTGCCATCAGGATTTAAAAACCAACAATATTTTCTCAATAATAAGAAGTATAGGAAGTACATTCTGGGTTCCATTGTTTACTATGATGGTTTCTAATGATACGATCCTTTGTAAATTCAAATAAGAATCATATTAATGTATATAAATGAAGAGATATTTATTTACTTATTTGAGACCTTGCTATGTAGCTCAGGCTGGTCTTGAATTTATGATCCTCTCTCCTCAGTCCACACCCTGCCCAAATGCTGAGGTTACAGAAATGTTCCACCCTTCCTGGCTAAAACTTCAATTTGTTTTTTCATTTTATTAAATATTTTTCTCCAGGAAATGTATTCTGATTATGGTTTCTCCTCTCCCAATTCCTCCTAGTTTCTTCCTGTCTCATCACCCACTCAATTTCTCTCTCTCACACTCTCTTCGAAAACAGGCAAGCAAAAAAGAAAACAACCAATAATAATAATAATAATAATAATAATAATAATAATAATAATAATGGAGTTAAAGCAAAAGACACACACCTATTCACTGCTTTAGAAGTGATAAGACCTGGGAGAACAGAGTTTAAAAATGAAACAAACTAAATTCTCATGCAATAGTCAACTTTATTTAGAATATCAGACAATTTATACTGATGATTAAGAAGAGTCAGGTGCATAAAGTGTACAATCAAAAGGACAATCTGTACATGTTGAACAAGGCACATGTGGCAAAAACATATTTTTCCATAGAGGCATATAAGCAAATAACAATAGCCACTTAGAATAAATACTCTCAAATAAATGCATTCCTATCTGATATATCTGGGAGGAGTACAAAAACATATTCCAAGAACAATTCTGTGTTTTGAAGAAACTTAAGTCACAAGACTCTTGTCTTGTTTTCTCACAATTACTCAGAATTCTCACATAATTTTATTCTTGGCCTGTATTCCAACACACATCCAAGTATAAAATACAAAATCAGAAACCATAGTAAATAAGCAAAAGACCAGTAAGATGAAAAAAGTTCAATCAAAGTAATATGAGACAAAAAAAATATAATTTGTGATGGCCATCTTCTGCTTCATGCTAAGCCTATTATTAACTGTGGTTAATATGCCCCATGAAACTACATTACAGAAATCATAGATTTTCTTTGCAAGTGGATGTCAATTGGACATAGCAGCTCAGTGAGAGATGGGACCCCTTCTGACTTAAAACCGTACAGGTCCTGTACATGCTGTACAATCTCTTTAAGTGCACATGTGCATCAACCCTATCATGTCTAGTCTTCATTTATTCTCTATGCCTCTTTTTTGCTCTATGTGGCCCTTCCACATAGCTGCCTGAAGCTAAGAGAAGAAAGGGCCCAATGAAGCCATCCTATTTATTACTAATTGTTCCAAAGTCTCTCACCCTCTGCACATTTTCCAGTTGTGGATCTCTGTGCTAGTTCCCATTTGCTGCAAGAGGAAACTTACCTGATGTTGGCTGAATGAAGAATTGATCTATGTATGGCAAAAGGTCCTTAGGGACCATACTATTTCTATATCTCTTTAATAGAATAATAGTATTTTTTTTTCTAATCCAATGGCTTATCTAGTCTCAGGTCCTTATCTCACAGAGCAATGTCAACCATGGGTTTCATCTTACAGAATGGTTTGCGTCTGACCTGGTGACTGAAATCAGACCTTTTAAACAAAGCATAAATAAACTACAATATTTTGTTAAAAAACTACAGAGAATTTTTCACCCACAATTTATGAATAATTATTGGATCAGCATATAATGCAGGCATGTCAATGTTGTAGATCATATATTTTGTAGGTGGTTTGGTAGCTACCTTTCTCTCTTGGTTGTGTGAAGAGCACTTTCCCCTTCCATGAACAGTAGTCAGTAGGGGTAAAGGCTCTAGTTAGTCACCAGTTAGGTACCTTCTCTGTGTTAACTGATATATGTAAGTGATGTCTTCATCAGTTTGTGGGAATACTCTGAGTTTTGGGGGTGTTTCCATGGGGCCCCTTTGTCCAATAATTCAGCTAGATGTAATCTATTCCCAGCTCGACAGGTTCTACTTAGTAGCAAAGTTGTATAGTTTTGATACCATTTCTCTTATAATTTGATGATTACATTTAGATTTTTTTATATATGTATATATTTAAAGATGCCTCTATAGCAATAGATTTTCATATGACCCTTCAAAAAACCTGTAGTGTTAGTTCCCTTCCTCATTTATCCATCCTTATTTTTTCTTTCTGTTCCCTATTTAATCCTCCCATTTTTTGTTTCCTTACTCTCTCTCCATAATTAATATATTCTATTTCTACTTCCTTGGGAGATCCTTCCCACCTCTTCTCTGTTCCTTACACAGTATTCGAGCTCTATGATTATCTGTGTTGTAGTATGCCTATCAACTGCTTAAAATATTCTAGCAGCATTTCAAGTGCTCAGTCATTGTAATCAATTCTTAGAAACAACTATGGTAAATAAATAAATCACATTTTTTTTTGAAAATTTCATACAGAGAAAACCTTAGTTGGAAAAGATGCCACAATTAAACCTTTCTACAAAAGAATAGGAAGAAGCAGGATGCTTCAGCATTTTCTAGAAAGGACTCTCTAAAGAGAGATTCAGAGTTTGATCCATTATAAATAATCGGATGCTGTCTTGGAAACAATGAAGATACTGTTTGGTTATCAATATTCCAGCTATGTGTTGTAGAACTGCCTTTTATGTATGATAATGAAATTGTATAGTCACATGACTAGATCTAGAAACTGAAAGAGAATCTTAAAAGAGACAATGTGAATATTCCACAGGCTACAACTGAAGTTGTTGTTGAGTGTTTAATCTCTGAAAAGAATCCAATAGATTTATAAGTGTAAGGAATTGTCAGTTCTCTTTATTCTCTTTATTTCCTTAAAATACTAGGGAATTAGAGGGCTGTTCAGTCACTTGTTATCATAAAAATTTGTAGCCACTCAAGTCAGATATTATTTGGAAAATTATAATTCCACTATTAAAAATCTTTATTTATGTTTTGCTTTGAAAAAAAAATAAATGGCTTCTTTTGTTTCCAAAGACCATGAAAGGTTGATGTAAAATCTGGTTATGCATTTTTATATGCACACATACTTTCTATTTGTCTGGTTTCTACAATAAAACTCAAGGTTAGAGCTATTTTTTTTCTTCAAAATAATGCAAATAACTGTTCATCCACAACAGAGCAATTATGTTTGGAACAGTTTGATGTAATATCTACATCCCTCAGGAAACAAAGGAAGAGTCAGAGGAAAGGAAAAAGGTAACCATGATAAACCCTGTTGGTGCTTGCTCCCAGCAGCAACCATCCTGTTTATTTATCACATGACTGAAAAACAGTGGAAGAGAAAAACAAATCATGATCAGTGTTCTCTCCTTGTTTATTGTTTTACAGCTACTTGCTATGATTGATTCTCTAAATAATTAAACTAAATTTGGGATTTTTTTTTAAAATGACAGCTGTGAAACAATGGGCCACTCTGCATAAAGGTTACTGGAAATTTTCATGTTGAAACAGGAAAACATCAGTTCTCAGTCCCACATAGAAATATGCTTTTCAATTCCATCAATTAACACTTTTAATTATAAGAGTCAGAGGGCCATTCTATATTCAAAAGTAATATTAATCTAATGTTCATAAACAATTATTTCTTTCAAAATAAAACAAATAGCTTATTGGACTCTGGTACCTAGGATTATTGTATGCCTTAATCATTCAATCACATAAAAGGCCTCCTGGCAAAATGTCTACCGGGATTCCTGTAGTCTGAACTCACACCCACTCAATGTCCTTATCTGTGAGTCTCCATGTGCACTCCTAGAGCATTTATCAGCTTAGCATCTATGGGATGTCACTCCCTACAAGCATGTGGGCAGAGATTAGAAAAGAAGGGCCTTCATCCTCCACAATCTCACAAACTATCCTTCCTGTCTAGCCTCCATGCTGAGGTATAAGAAAGAACACCTGCTCTGGGTTTTGGATTGTTTACAAACAATATCTGAGGAAAAAAATCCTAAATTCCTCTCTTTATAAGTGTGTTTGCAAATTAACACAATACTATACTATATAAGAACCAACCCACATTCCTTATGTCCTTGATAGGAGTTGGAAAAAAATTGCAAAGAAGTCATCAATCAGATGCCTGGGCATTTGTTTAATTAGCTGCTGAACATCTGCATATTTACATTTATTGAGAAGATGGTATTCTTATATGGTTGGGGCAAGAGCCTTTGAATTCCTTTCTCTGAGGTTTTTATATAGTTATGACTTTAACAATGAGGAACATTATTTGAACTTCTGTTGAATGAAACACTGGTTGCCCTAATGACAGCAATGAACCCGGTGTGCTAGTTTAGATTTTTTCTATACTTCCCTTTCTGTTACAGCCTCAAGCTTCCCAGTGAACTGAGAATACCCACATGTCCCAGTGGATGCACTGGGAATGAACAGAAGGAGTTGCTCCCTCCCCCTCTTTTCCTGTTTTCAAGTTCCAGGGCCAGCTCTGCTGGTGTGAGAAAACACAGAAGCAGTGTCAAGAAAACCATTTCCTCTAGGGACTTCACAGCCCAACTCTCTCCAAATGTTTTAGAAAGGAAAAATAAATATGAATTAAACACTAATTTTAAACAAATCCTAAGATTTGTGGAGGCCGTGTCCACCTCCTGATATTGCTGTAGATATGAACAAACACTGATGAGTTTGTGGATTAAAGGAAGCCCAAGTTTAAAGTCCCTGGAGTTTCAAACAGTAGAACTTAGAAATGTAAGAGAAGACCAGGTTTCACAGAGATTATTAACTCTGAGTTCTGTTTCAGGTTATATCACATGTTGTCTGCTTTATACCAAACAGAAGGGAATGGAGGAAAAGCAGACATAATTACTAAGAGCTGTAATAAATCAAATTTAGAATTATTTATTGAGCATCTATATGTCTCCAATAATGAACTATTAGGTAAGAGATGTATAAAAATATATAAATGAAAAATACTGCTCACTTAAATGAATTTGGGACATAAGTTACTTGTACAAGAAATAAATAATTATTAAAAATCAAAATGGTATTTTAGAATTGAAATCAGAAGTGTTAGGAACTTTAACCCTGGCAGCCAAACATGTATGCAGGTGGAGGCACACCCCTTTCATCCATATACAAAAAAGACATGATCATGTACCACCCTTATAATTCAAACCCCACCTTGTACGGTCCTCTTTTCTTGCAAATTTTCCCACAGGCCCATAATATCATGTGTTCTGTTTAATAAACTCTAATGTGCGTTACTGGTATTATTTGTGATCTGTTCCATGTGCATTAAAATCAAGAAGTCCACAGAAGATGTAAATAGAAACAACCAGGCACCTAAAAAGTGGATTATTTAATTTCTTATTCATATTCTGTGGGACAGAATTTCTCTTCTTCCTCAGCCTCAGTCCTAGGATTAAAGAGTTGCACCATTAACCCCTTCTGTGTATGTGTGTATATATTATGTGTGTGTATATATATGTATGTATGTATGTATATATACATATGTATAAGAAATTTGATATGGCAATTTTGTTAAAATATCATATTTAGTTTTAAGGTACAGATTTTGTTTGTTTGTTTGTTTTAAGATATCCAGCTTTGATTGAGTCCTCTAAACTGTTCCCAGCTACAAGCTATGTTTACACCGATTGTCAGCAAGACAGCAGATGATGCTCATGTGATATTGCCATCAGTAAACTACAGAGGGAAATTTTGTAGTATTTTGTTCTCTGAACTGTAGCACAGGATGGTCCCTAACTCATGAAAATGGTCAATTATGACATGATTTTTTTTTCTCTTTCTTGCTTAGTGGGATAGCAATTTTCTAATGGTGTATAATCCAGTCTGTTGTGACTGCTATATTGTACCTTTGGCTATTTCTCTTATTTTGTTGTGAAGAACAACAACAAGTTTAAAGAGATAATAACAATTATGACACAGAAGCAGAGCTAAAGAATGAAGACCGTTTAAAGAAAGCAAAGACTGGAAAAACTCAGGTTCAGTTAATTTAAACCTAGAAAAAGAAATAGGAAATGTCAAATCTCTCATCTCATAGAATGGCAGATACAAAACAGGTTGTTGGTGAAGAGTTGATTGAAAAGAACCAACAGGGCATTAGGTTTACTGAATGACAGGACAGACTGATAGAGAGTCTACAGCAGACCTCAATCAGGTAAAGAGCCAACAAGTGAGGAGAGAGACTTGACAACAAAAGGATGACCAAACAAGACATCCAGGCTTCACTGGAGAATGGCAAGAGGGGCAGCCTGGGAAAACAGCTTTCAAAATGTCTGTGCTTATTTAGGGATGTGACCAGTCAACTTTATAGATTACTGATATTAGAGCTCTTTCTCTCCCATAACACTAAAGGGTAATAGGAACAGTTACCAGACCACAAAATGTGTATCTGAAAGCATCCTTCTGGCCAGGCTATGTCATGGGCTGAGACAATGACACCTGAGGCACAGCAACAAGATAACACTGTCTTCACTTATATCCTTTCTCTACTGTCCCTGGGAGTGCTGAGCTCCATGGGGCAGTCAATGTGTAGATCTTTGCAACCCGGCTCCATGAAGTCACATAGTAAAAAGCTGATCTGAGTGTAAAAGAAGATAACTAATATACGGGATGATCAGGAAAATAGCAACAGTCCAGTACATGATGCTGTTTAAAACAAAGTATTTGAATTTTAAAAAGAAAAGGTAATCTAGATATTATTCAGAAACATCTACTTAGGCACTGGGGAAATGACTTTGGTAAAGTATTTAAAGTGTTTCCTGTACAATTGTTCTGGACTTGAGTTTAGTCTTCCAGAAGTCATGGAGGTAAGAATTCTAATGTTGATCTCTGCTCTTTATACACAGACAGACACACATTCACACGTACACACTGACAGAGAGAGAAAGAGAGAGAGACAGAGAGACAGAAACATACAGAGAAAAGAGAGAGAGACAGAGACAGAGAGACAGAGGCAGAGACATACAGAGAGAGAGACAGAGACAGAGAAAGAGAGGGAGGGAGAAAGGAAGGGAGGAAGGAATGAAGGGAGAGGGAAAAAGAGACACGTGTTAGAGTGTAAAAGTCCATTCATTCACCTACACAATAGCCACTACACAAACTTAGAAATTTGTTACCACCTAAGCAAATTCATGCTGTTACCCAGTAATTCTCACATACTCCTTCTTCAGTCTTTCAAAATGTTGACCTACTTTTTTTCACTATGCATTTGCTTATTCAAGAAGCAATGGCTTTATGAAATCAGACAATGCATGGGACTTTTGTACTTGCTTTTTATCTTAGCACGCCATGTGAATTTTGTCTTTGTTGTAGCAGACATTAGCTCATACTTCCATATTCTCTAAGACTGACTCATTTCCCACTGGATGAAAATAAGACTTTTGTCTTCCATTTCTCAGTAGGTAGCATTTTATAAATGATCACTTTTGACCATTTTCAATAAAGTCTTTATGAACACTGTCAGAATTTTTATGTGGACATATATTTTTAGTATTCATGTGTTAGTAGCAAGGGTACAATATCTAATTTTGTAAGACAATAATATATTGAATAGTTTGGATGAACGAAATAGTATGCAATTTTATGATCACATTGTTGCTACAAAGGACCTCTGACTTCCTAGAACTAACTTTAATTATTATAGTAAGAGTGATGCATTTCCAAGCTTTGTCTCCTGAGAAATTTACTATGATGGTCTAGATACAAATCTCTCTGAGTTTATCTTCTGTGGAATTCATTTAACTTTTCAGTGTCTTAACTTACACTAGCAGATTAAGTTTTTTCACAAAAATTTGGATGTGATCTTCTATATGTCAAGACATATTCACTTCCCTTTCTTTTTCCCCTATTGGAAGTTTGCAAGTATTGGTATTCTGGAGGGTGCTTCATCTAAATAATTTTTATTTTACCTAATTATCTTTCTTTCACAAACAGAAAAATCCTGTTTAACAGATTTAGCTACTTTTTCTTCTGTTGGTTGTTAACTACTGTTAATACCTTCAGTATCATCATTCTTCCATTTAAGAATTTTTATGTTTCTTTTTCATATTATCTTATTGATATTCATGCTTGGTCAGAAATTATTTTTTACATTCCTTTAAATATGTAGAAAATGATTTTTTAGTCCTTTGACCTTATTGATAATAGTTAACTTAAGGTCTGTCTTATAAAATTTATTCCTAATTTCTTAAGAATGACATCTAATGATAGCTTCTTTTACTCATGGAAAATCCATCATCCTTCCTTTCTCTTTTATTCTTTCCTTCTTTCTCTTCTTTTCCTCCCTCCTTTTCTTTCTTTCTTCTCCTTTTTCTTCTTTCATTTGTTGTGTGTGTCTTATAATATATTCACTGAATCATAATTGTTTAAAATACAGAGTGGCAGTTATCAAATTGTCATCTTTCCATTTCTAAAGCTTTTAAATATTCGAAACAAAATTTACTAAAGTATGATTAAAGAATGATTATAAAAGCCCCTAGAGAGTATGGAAATGACATTATTGTTTGGTTTACAAGAAACTAAGATGTTTAGAAACAAACTAATAATGAGACATGAGTGCTGAGTACTTATCTGTGAAAATTCTTTTATCTTCCATACTCAATTCTTGTGAAGCTTTGTGAGGCAAGTGTCACTAGTACTTTCAGATGCAGAAAGAAATTAGAGAAACAGACCCCTACTAGAGCTACCTCAGCAACTTAGAAAGAAAAGGATATTAAAAATTTCAAAATGTAATTTTGTTGAAATATGATAAAGTTTAAAATTTATAACCAAAACCCAGAAATATGAGTACCATCAGTAAGTAAAATAATTGATTAGCTATTGCCTCATATTCGATGCACTGCTTACAGCAAACTAATATGTGGGAGCTCTGCTTAATATGTATACTTTTAGAAGTTGACATAGCTCAACTAACTTAAGAATTTTTATATATTTAAAATATGATAACATGATATAATTATGGTAAGAAATTAAAAAACATTTATGACCATTAGAAAAAGATAAGATTGAAATAAGTACATAGCATTGACTTTAAAGCCCAGTCCCATGTGTCATGCACCTTAACATTGACTAGTATCCTTGTACCCCATTTCAGCTGGCCTTCATAAAAAAAATTCTCTTTGACTTGATTCTAGAACATGGAAATAACCTAGATGACCCTCACCTGAAGAATGGATAAAGAAAATGTGGTACATGTATACAATGGAGTGTTACTCACCATTAAAAACCAATGACATCATGAAATTTGCAGGTAAATGGATGGATTTTAAAAATATTAACCTGTGTGAGGTAATGCAGACTCAGAAAGACAAACATGGTATGTACTTATTCATAAGTGGATACGAGATGTAAAGCAAAGGGAAATCAGTCTACAATCCACAGCTCCACAGAAGCCAGCTAATAAGGAGGACCCTAAGAGTGATTCATGAATCCCCATGGAAAGGGAAAATAGATGAGATCTCCTGAGTAAACGGGGTAAAAGGACAATAGAGGGAAGGGGATGAGGGATGAGACAGAAAGGAACAGAATGGGATGGTGAAACTGAAACAGGGATTGAGTGGGAGAGCAATAAAAAAGGGGTTTTGTTGTTGTAGTTTTTTGAGAGAGATAGAAGACATCATGGAGTTAGGGAGAAACTTTGTGCTAGGGAAGTTCCCAGAAATCCACAAAGATGACCCCAGCCTAGACTACTAAACCATAGTGAAGAAGGTGCTTGAGTTGGCTTACCCTGGTAATCAAATTGGTGAATACCCTAATTGTCATCATATAGCCTTCATCCAGGAACTGATGGAAGCAGATACAGAATCCACAACAAAGCATCAGGCTGAGCTCCATGAGTCTATTTAAAGAGAGGGAAGAGGGATTATTTGAAAAAAGGGTGGTCAAGATCATGATGGGAAAATCTACAGAGGCAACTGAACCAACCTAGTGGGAACTCAAAGACTTTAGACCCACAGTTGTAGAGCCTACACGGGACTGGACTAGGCTCTTTACATATAGGAGACAGTTGTGTAACTTGGTCTGTTTAAGGCATCTCTGGTAGTATGATCAGGATATATCCTTGGCGCATGAATTGGCTTTTGGGAGCCTATTATCTATGGTGGGATGCCTTATACAGCCTTGATGCAAGGGGTAGGGGCTTTATCTTGCCTCAGTTGAATGTACCTCTTCACGGGAGGCCTTACCTTTTCAGAGGAGATGATGGCAGGGTGAGTGAGGGGAAAATCTTGGGGAATGAGGGATAAGAGGAGGATCTGTGGTTGGTATGTAAAATAAATTTAAAAATAAAAATAAATAAAAAAGTGAGTGAGTCATGACTTTCCTAGTTATGGGTGACTTGTCACATTGTGATTTGATGTGTATCTTAGAATTTCAGAGTTGGGGGTGAAAAAAAAACCTAATAGGGGACTGAATTACTTTTTCAGTGACTTTTCTTTGTCCCTGTGACAAAATTCCTGTCATGATCCCTCCAATGAAGGAGCTATTTACTTTTACTATCAGTTTTCATGCTTCCCAGTAGAAGTGAAGGAGTCAAATGTGGTAGGAATGTGTGGTGGATGCTCCTCATATCTTAGCATATCAGAGAACTAGATACTAGAAAAACATGGTTTGTATATCTTTTGGGACTGTCCTTGATGGCCCATGTCTACCAGCTCAGATCATTGTACTTCCAAAATAGTGGCATCAGCTGGAGAGGAAGCATCTAAATGTAGGAGCCTATTATACTCAAAGGAACACACATCTAATCAGTGCATTATTTCTGCACTGATATCACATCCATACATTATTGTTTTCTCAATTCTGAATGAGCATGTTGTAATTATTGATGTTTTTATTTGTAGACCAAAAGCAGTTTCACTCAGTGATAACAATCAACAAACATTTAGCTGTGCCTGGATAGATGATAATTATCCTCTGTAAGTCAACTTCAAGATCTCAGTATTTCTCTAATTGAAATTCTTACATGAGACTTAAGCTAAGAGTTTATTTTTATTCAGCTTTTATTTTGTTTGAGGAAAAATAATAAAAAAAAACACAATAAAGTAAAAGAGTGAGTGGTGTTTGCCAACTTCTTAAGTAGTGATAGTCCCTTGAAAACAAAAACAAAATGCATGTGAATGCATACATAGCACACACAAGACTTTCAGACAGTAAAGGAAAGGAATGCAATTTGCCCTATGGTCAAATTCAATTTACAAGTTAAAAAGGGGACTATGTGTTCCCATGAAAGAACATAGCTTTCAAAGATGCTATGTGCTCACCAGATAGAAGTCCTAAAAATCATCGTGGATGCCTTGCCTAGGAGTGTTTAACCCAACATCCATGGAGCTGGCGATTCTCAGAATGTTGGAGTCACTTATGGTAGCCAAGCTTTGGTGAATATGAAGTTTCTGGTTTCACTAATGAAAGTAGAGCCCAAGGAATGTGAACTGCTGTAGGATTTTTGAATAAACAAAACAAGGAAACATCAGTTCAGGCTGATTAGTAACAGATATTTGGGAGTACCACACTATGTGATACGCTTCTCTCTCTCTCTCTCTCTCTCTCTCTCTCTCTCTCTCTCTCTCTCTCTCTCTCTATGAGTGTGTGTACAAATTTTTGTATCTGTAGGAGCATTCTGTGTGCAAGTATGTACACACATGAGCATGTGTGCATGTGGAAGGTTGAAGTTGTCTTTGAATGCCTTCCTCCTTCTTCCATTAGAGTGATGCAATGTCTCTCACTGGAATCAGAACTTATGAATTATAACTAGTCTTGCTAAGGCTTGCTTCAGTCTTTCCCTGTCCCATCCACTGGAGAGCTGGGCATACGAAAGTGTCACAGTGCTCACCTGGCTCTTAGGTGAGTCTGGTGATCCCTACTCCACTTCTCATTTTTGGCAGCAAATACTCATCTCTTATTCAGTTCTCCTTACCCCAAAAGAGGGTGTTTTTAGGATATAGTACTTTGTGTGTATAGATGAGTGTGGTTTCGGGTGTGTACATGTGTGTGTCTGTGTGTGCATGCCTATGTGTAAATGTCAAGGTACACACACAGAGGCCAGAAAAGTGCACTGGAGCACTTGGAACTGAACTTGAGGACATTGGTGGGATTCCCAGTTTGTTATATAGATATTAGAGTCTAAACTCTAGTCCTCGCTAATTTTACAGCAACTGTTACTAAACACTGAGCTGTTTCTCCAGCCACTCACATAAAAATCTTAATATCATAAGCAGAAAGTTCACTAAATAATTCATTCTGTGTGGTGTGACCTTGTTGAACTTGTTTCCATCTCCTTCTGGGCTGGGATCTCCTAGTATTTATATTAATGTTAGAACTGGTCAGTAGTATTATTTAAACTGACCCTCTACCATAGACCCAAAGAAACTAATAAGAAGATGGGGTCAAGGGCTAGTGGTGGGGCTGGGGAGATACATGATGCTCATCATGAAGTTGAAATAGAATGTACTTAGTCCTCAGATGTGGGGGTGGAGTGGTCCAGGTAGGGGGATCAGGGATGGGAACAGGAGAGATTCAGAGTGTGGAGGATAGAAGAAGTGAGTACAGAGTAATAGAAAAGACAAGTGGAATCTGAGGGAGGGGAGGTGTTCTCTGTAATGAGTTAGAAACATAGAGAAGAGATACTCTCAGGGATATACGAGGGTGACCTTAGCTAAGACTCCTGGCAATGAGGATATAGAGCTTGAACTGGTCATCTCCTATAACCAGGCAAGATGTCTTGGTTGGGGTGGAGGGTCTGGGACACCAACCCGCATCAATCTCTTTGATCTATAATTTATTCTGCTAACAATATGTGCTGGCTCACAGAAACTATGGGAGTGACCCACTGAGGGCCAAGACACAGAAGCAGGTTACATCGGAGACCTAGAATAGAACCAAACACAAATGGGAAAAAAGGCAATGTAGTGATGTCTAATGATATTTTTTTCTGCTATACTCATAGATTTCAACTATCATCAGAGAGGCTTCACCTAGAAAGTGATGGAAACAGATGCAGAGACCTGCAGCCAAACCCTAGGTGAAGCTCAGGGAATTCTGCAGAAGAGGGAGAAGATGTATCTTAAAACCCAGTGGGGTCAAAGGCACTACAAGATGGAACTAATTAACCAGGGCTAATGGGGGCTCACAGAGATTGAACTGACAACCAGGGAGCCTGTGTGGTACTGACCTAGGCACTGTGCATATATGTTAACAGTTATGTAACTTGCTCTTCTTGTGGGACTCTTAACAGGTACTTGTTGTGGGACTCCTGTGGGATATAAGTCTCTGACAATGTTGCTTAATTTGGGGACTCATGCCTCTTTCAAGACTGTCTTTCCAACTTTGGTGAAGGAGGTGGTGCCTAGTCTCAGCATAGCTTGATATATTATACCTGACTGATATCTAGGGCAGGCTTGTCTGTATCTGAAGAGAAACAGTGGAGGAACAGTAGAGGAGTTAGGGGTGGGGAGCTTTGGATAGGATGTACAAACAAGAAATTAAATAAACAAATAGGTAGATAAAGTTATTATCAAAGCTATTGTAATAACCAGAGGTAGTAGGTATGTGCAATGAGTGAGGCTGTCCAAAGGCAGCCAAGACTACTAGGCCTAGGAAGACCAGGTCAGCCAAAATCACATCAAGAAAGGGGAAGAGTTCATGAAGCCCTGTGCCTACCTGAGGAGATATTGGAAATTGATGGCCACTGGCAGAGTGAGAGTCCCCTCTAGGGATGTGTGCATGGAGAGGGTACCCAAGCTCCAGTGGATAGTACTACTCGCACACATAGAGGCTGCATAAGTGGATTCAGTGTATTTAAAAACAAAGCACAGGAATTTGGGAGGGGAAAGTAGTGGGGAGACAGGGTAGGAGGTAATGGGAAGGAATTAGAGCTTGAGTTTGATAAAAACACATTATATGCATATATGAAATTCTCAAACAATAGATTTTTTTTTTATAAAAATGATCCACCAATAAGGAAGAGAATGCTCTGCAAATTTACATGACATTCCAGTTTCTGCTTATATCATTTGCTCACAGATTCCTATAGGGCTAGGCAAAGATACCTAGTGATACGTGGTTTTCTTCACAAAGCACTCTTCAACATTATAGCAAAGAGTAAAAGATAAAATATGAGTATTAATTACTAGTTGAAATCCATGTCTTAAGAGGTAAAGCAATCTCCTCAATGAGGGTCTGAAATCATGTTTAAAGAAATCATATTTAGACAAGAAACAGGAGACTTTTAAAACAAGAATTCTTCAGGTTAGGCATGGAACTTATGGGGAAGAATGGCATGAGGTGTCTTTGTGTATGTTGTGAATACCATTGAATAATAAAGGAATTGTTTTTGCATACAGCAGAACAGCTTAGAAGCAGGTAGAAAATCCAAGCAGAAAGGGGAAAGAGAACAGAGTTAGAAAAGACACAATCCAGCTTCCCAAGAAGCAAGATGTAAAGAAACAGGTAAGCCATGGGCCACATGGCAAGACAGATTAATAAAAATGGATTAAGATGCAAGAGCTAGCTAGTAATAAGCCTGAGCCATAGGCTGAACAGCATGTAAATATAAGCCTGTGTATGCATCTGTGGGTTTACATGTCTGTGGGTTTTGACCTTGAGTCAGATGAGTCAAAAATATTATAGTACAGAATAAAATTTCCCATATTACAGTACTGGGAAGCAGAGTAGATTATTTTAATAATGATTCTTAAAAAGCCATCAAACCCAGTGATGGATGTACAGTATGCATTGTACATTCACTGTCATCTAGTATCTCTCCACTAAATATTAGCTACATTTGGAAGTCCTCTACAACCTAATTGTTGTAATGTTTCTTTTAATTTGTTTGCCTATCTGTGACAGAGTCTCACTATGTAAGCCGGACTGCCCTTGAGTTCATGATATTTGTGTCTCAGCCTCCAATGTGCTAGTATGACAGACGAGTAATACCATATCCCACAAAGTCATCATTTTTAATATTGCTAGAACAATACATGAATTACCATCATGAAATCATGACATGAAAATTCTTGACAAAGGAAAGCCACCAGAAAACATTTACAGTACTAGATTTTAATAGTCATTTAACGTTACTTGTAGATTTTTCTTTTTTTCCTGATCTGGAAGTAATTGAAGCCTCTGAATATTAAGCAATATCTAAAAGGCTATAATTACTATTCTAACTAAGGTTACTAGTACTGCAATGAAACTTCATGAACAAAAGTAATTTGGGGGGTGAAATGGCTTATTTTTGTTTTATTTATTATTGTTCATCATCAAAGAAAATCAGAGCACAAACTTCAAGGAAGGAGCTGTTGAGGCCATGAAGGAATGCTGCTTACTAGCTTGCTCCCGGTGGATTGCTCAAGATGCTTTCTTATAGTATCCAACACCACCATCCAAGGGGTCACACCATCTACAATAGGCTGAGCCCTTCAACATCATTATCAATTAAACATGCCCTACATGCTTGTCTACAATTCCATCTTAATAGGGACAATTTCTCAATTTAATTTTCCTCTTCTCAGATAACTCAAGCTTTTCTCAAGTTTGCTTAAAACCAGCCAGCATAATCATAAAACCTTCAGTTCCAAGAAAGTACTCCCCAAGGATAAAGTATCTCAGACCTTGTCTATAGTACCGAAAAAACAGGCCATTAACTGAAAGATATAGTATAGGACCAAGGAGAATAGCTAGCCTGGAGGATAGTTTATTTTTTCCCTCTCAGTGAACACAAGCTATTGTCAAAGCACATAGCAGGATAGGCACTTGATGGTGATATTTGTACTTAGGTGTTCTGAACTCAAGTTAAATGATTTAATAAAAACGTTGTCATAAAAGTATGAAGCATTTGTACAAAATAATTTTAATCAGCAAATATTTACAGCCGTTGGAAATGCTCATACAAGGAAAATTCAAAGAAAAAGGAAAAATCAGTTATTGCTATTAGTAAGTGAAATTGGCCTATGATAACATTAATAAGCTTATTCCAATAGCTCTGTTAGTATCATATTGACTGGAAAAAGTTTTTTTTAAAAAACAAACAAACAAAAAAGCAGAGGGGTTGAGGGTGAAACCAGCTTGATGACTAGTGGAACGTCCCAAACTGCTTGGTTGGATTTACTTCTTGCATTCTCTCACTGTTCCTACCTCTTCCTGCTATATACACTCTACTTAGTGCTATTTCAAAAGATGTTCTTCAGTCTGATTTAAAAATCATTGGCTCAAGGCACTCCTGAAAACCACTAACCAATAAAATATGGATTTTCATTTTTTTCTTCTTTTAATTATGTACATGTAACCAATATAAATAATGTAAACAGTCCACATGGTATTCGTGGATTTGATTGTTTTTGGCAGCCAGTGGCTAAATCTTCATTATATAGTATATTCATGGTTGTCAGTAGATAGAGGTTAGATTTACTCCAAGGAATATAAGACAGAAAAGCAAAACAACTCTTGTAAGATCAGCATGCTGATACAGAGTAAAAGCTTTTTAGCTGGATATCCTGCTGCATTCTTGAAATCCTAATACTTGAGATTCAGGGAGATTGAAAATTCAAGGCCACCCAGGGCTACATAGTGACATTCTGTCTAAAAGCATTAAAAATATATGGTTGTGATTCATACATTATATATGTAAAGGCTTTTGTATTTTGGCACTGTTTTTCCTTTTAGCTCCTTTTACAGTTCTGCAACATTTGGTATAATCTGGATTGCTGAAAAAGCAAGTTTAGACTGTATGATCTACTCAACATAGCGCCGTATGCTTTATAGACAGTATAAAAAAGTATTTTGTAAAAGAAGTAGATATTTTATAGATCAGTCCCAGTAATGAACAAGCAGTAGTTCATACACTGTGTTGTTCTTATAGTACTTTTGTCTTGGAAAGTTAATATTATTTTCTGAAAACTGTTACTCATATTAAAAGTTAAAAATAAAGACTGAATTTATGTCATGTGAAAAAATAAATAAAATTTAAGCCTACCAGTACACTTTAATTCCATCTCATATGATGGTATCATTTGATTCTCATCTATAGAACTGAAGAGCTGCTTTATACATCGCAGTACAAGATAGATCCCTATGGTGATTAACACTAATTCAGAGTATATACTAGATGAAGGTGAAAACTTTTACACAGGATGATTTAAGATGTTAAGAAAAGCTTCATGCAAGTTTAAAAGAAGCTTTCTTTGAAAAAGACATGAATTTTTTCCTTTAAAAAAATGTCATCAGCCGAAATGTGTTTTTAATCAGTTATCATTACATATAATTTGGGAGTGAAATGCATGGGAAAACAATGGTGACTAACTAGGTGTTGACCTCATATCATGGCACTGGCCCAGGGAGAGCTTATTAGTTTTAGCTAGCAGCAAATATAAAACCCAGCGCAGCATAAATCACCAAAGTAGGATTATTCTAAATATGAGTCAGATACATGGGTAGAGCATAGACAGTCCCAGCACATAAAAAATAAATAAGGGATGACGAAGGGAGAAATAGCAGCCTTTTCACATACATCTATGAATAATGTTTCCATTTTAGCCAGAACTAACAAAAGTTGCTCTTGTACTAGAATAACAGTGTGTTTCTTTTTTCTTTTTTTGTTATGAATAAAGTCTTATTTTTTAGTCATGTATCCCCTTGTTCAAACTCCCTTCCCCTTCTCACCCCTCCCAGTCACTCTCTCTTTTCTCTATCACCTTATTTCCTCTCCAGCAAGGGCAGGAGGTCCCAAGGCCCCAAGGTGGCTTAATTCAGCATCTATTCCAGGCAGATCTGCTTTCCTCATCCCAACAACAAGACTGGGTCAGGTGTTCCTCTGGAGGGAATGAGTTCCAAGGTGCCAGTCCGAGGTGCTTCAGATTTGAAGCTGTTCAGTTCTTGTGGTTTGCAGTTTTGGATTGCTTTGCTTTTTGTTTAAAGTCTACTAAAGAGTGAGTACATCCCCTGCTTATCTTTCTGGGTTTGTGATACCTAATCAAACAAATTAGAAACAAGAAGAGTTATGATGACTCTAGTCAGGGATATTCAGAGCTCTTTACTGAGCCCTTTTTTTCAGTAGGCACAGACTCATTATAGCATGAGCAAGAACCAGCATAGACTCATCTTGGTGGCTTTACTTATGTGCTCATTACTGAAACTTTATTAATATTTTAGTTTTGAGGTTTATTTTTATTTTTTTTGTGTGTGTGTATGTGTGTGAGACAGAGACAAAGAGAAAGACAGAGAGAGAGAGAAAGACAAGGGTGTGTAATAGCCTACAGAAGTCAGTCAGAGTCCGTGAAGCTTGAGTTTTTGTTTGTTTTTAATTTTTTCATATACATATTTATAATTTGGTGTTTCTACATCATGCATCCCTATCAAACTCAGATATCAGACCTCTCAGTATCATGCCCACTCTTATGATCTCCCCATTTACAAAACTGCCCATTCATACTGGTCATTTGCTTACTAGAGCATAATTAAACTCCCTGTGGCCAGGACTTATTAAAGAAAATAAGTCCTTCATTACCCACCCCTGTGGCAGAAGTCATCAATGCAGAAGTGAGGTATTGTATCATTTAGCTATGTTCTGGTCTTGAGATCTTGTGTACAATGATATCTCATTCTTTCTATATTTTTTTTAAAAGTCCACTAATGAGTGAGTACATCCCTTGCTTCTCTTTCTGGGATTGTGATACTTCACTCAGGAGGATATTCTCCATTTCCATCTATTTGCCTGCAAATTTTAGAGTATCATTTTTTCTTACTGCTGAATAGTACTCCATTGTGTAGATGTACCACAGCTTGTTAATCCATTCCTCAGTTGAGGGGCATATAGGTTGTTTCCAAGTTCTTGCTATTATGAATAATTCTGCTATGAATATAGTTGAGCTAATGCAGTTGGGGCATGAATGTTCATATTAGAATATATGCCTAAGAGTGATATTGCTGGATCCTTGGGGAGAATGATTCCCAGTTTTCTGAGAAACGACTATACTGCATTTCAATGTGGCTGAACAAGTTTGCACTCCCACCAACAACGTAGGAGTGTTCTTCTTGCTCCACATCCTCTCCAGCATAGGCTGTCATCTGTGTTTTCAATCTTGGTCATGCTGACAGGTATAAGGTGGTATCTCAAAGTTGTTTTGATTCACATTTCTCTGATGGCTAAAGATGTTGAACACTGTTTCAAGTGTCTTTCAGCCATTTTTTTCTTAAAAAAGAGGTTATTTTCTTTTTTTTTCTTTATTTATTTTGTATTTATCAAGAAAAACAGTAAAATGAATTTAAAATGCTGATAAGTTAACAATAACTATAAAGAAGATAAAAATCATAAACATGACTTATCAAGGGTGATAATGCAAATAAGATTGCTACACATATATCCACGTTGTGTTCAGCTTTCCCTCTGAATTTTTTTTTCCATCCCTGTATATCCTTATTCAAGGTCCCTTCCCCCTCCTGCCACATCAGGTCATTTTTTTCTTCTCCACAACTCCCCATCCCCTCCCTGGGCACACAGCAGACAGTCCTATTGTCCCACTGACCCAATAATGCTTGGATCATCTCCACTCCTGGCAAATCTAGTTTTGTCACCCCTCCCTCAAGAGTGAGTCAAGTGTTCCTATAGTTGGAGTGGGGTTTGAAGGGTCACTCCAGGGTGTTTCTGATCCCAAGCTGTTCAGTGGTTGTGGTTTGCAGCTTGGGCATGCTTGGCTTTTTTTCTTGTTTCTTTGTTTAGAAACCACTAATGAGTGAGTACATCCCCTGCTTATCTTTCTGAGTTTGTGATACCTTGCTCGGGAGGATATTCTCCAAATCCATCCATTTGCCTGTGAATTTTAGGATATCATTTTTTCTTACTGCTGTGTAATATTTCATTGTGTAGATGTACCACAGTTTGTTAATCCATTCTTCAGTTTTTTTTTTTTAATTCTTCTGCTGAGAAGTCCTTTTTTAGTTCTGAACCCCATTTTTAAATGGGTTTTTAAGGGTTTTGGGATCTAGTTTCTTGAGTTCCCCATATATTTTAGAGATCAATCTTCTGTCACTGATAGGGTTGGTAAATATTTTTTTCCCATTCTCTAGGCTGTTGTTTTTGTCTTATTGATATCGTCCTTGGTCTTACAGAAGCTTCTCAGTTTCAGGAGGTCCCACTTATTGATTGTTGTTCTAAGTGTCTGTGCTACTGGTGTTATATTTAGGAAGTGGTTACTGTTGTCAGTGCATAGGAGGGTATTTCCCACTTTCTGATATATCAAGTTCAGTGGAGCTGGGTTTACGTTGAGGTCTTTGATCCACTTGGATTTAAGTTTTGTGCAAGGTGATAGGTTTGGACCTATTTTCATTTTTCTACACATTACCATCCAGTTATGTCAACACTATTTGTTGAAGATACTATCTTTCTTCAATTGAATATTTTTGTCCTCATGTCAAAAATTAAATGTTCGTAGATGTGTAGGTTAATGTCTGGGTCTTCAATTAGATTCCACTGATCCACAAGTCTGTTTTTATGCCAGTACCAAGTTGCTTTTTATTACTGTGGCTCTATAGTATATTTTGAAGTCGGGGATGGTGATGCCTCCTGAGGTTCTTTTTTTGAGCAAAATTGTTTTGGCAATTCTGACTTTTCCTGTTATTCCAAATGAAATTGAGTATTGTTCTTTCAAGGTCTGTAAAAAATTGTGTTGGGGTTTTGATGGGAATTGCATTGAAACTGTAGATTGCTATTGTTAAGATTGCCATTTTTACTATGTTAATCCAACCTATCCAGGAACATGGGAGATCTTTCCATTTTCTTATATCCTTTTCAATTTCTTTATCAGAGATTTAAAATTTTTATCAAACATATCTGGTATTTCTTTGGTTATATTTATGCCAAGGTATTTAATGCTATTTGCAGCTATTATAAAAGGTGATGTTTCTCTTATTTCTTTTTCAGCCCTTTTATCATTAGTGTATAAGAGAGCTACTGATTTCTATAAGTTAATCTTGTATCCTGCTACATTTCTGAAGATGTTTATAAGCTGTACAAGTTCCCTCGTAGAATATTGTGGGTCACTTTTGTATATATTCAGGTCATCTGCAAATAGAGATATTTTGACTTCTTCTTTCCCAAATTGTATCCCCTTAATCTCCTTTCATTCTCTCATTGCTTTAGCTAAAACTTATAGAACTATGTTGAATAAATAAGGGCAGAGGGGACAGCCTTTTCTAATTCCTTTTAGTGGGATTGCTTTGAGTTTTTCTCCATTGAGTTTGATGTTTCCTGTTGGCTCTTTGTAAATCACTTTGATTATATTTAGTTATTCTCCCTGTATTCCTGATCTCTCCAGGGCTTTACTCATAAAGGAGTGTTGGATTTTGTCAAAGGCTTTTTCAGCATCTAAGGAAATGATCATGTGTTTGTTTTTTTTTTACCTTCTATTTGTTTATATGATGAATGATATTTACAGTTTTCCTTATGTTGAACCTCCCTGCATTTCTGGAATGAAGCCTACTTGATCATGGTGGATGATATTTTTTTATATGTTGTTGTATACATTTTGTCAGAATTTTGTTGAGAATTTTTGCATAAATGTTCATGAGAGAAATTTGTCTTTAATTCCCTTTCTTTGTTGTTTTTTTGAGTGGCTTGGGTATCAGGGCTATTGTGGCCTCATAAAAATAGTTTAGCAATGTTCCTTCATTTTCTACTGTGTGGAACAGTTTGAGGAGTATTGGTATTAGCTCTTCTTTGAATGTCTGGTAGAACTCTGCACTGAATCCATCTGGACCTAGTCTTTTTTTATTTGGGAGACTTTTAATGACAACTTCAATTTCCTTTGGTGTTGCATGACTTTTTAGGTCTTTAATATGATCTTGATTTAATTTTAGTAAATGGGACCTGTCCAGAAAGCTGTCCATTTTTCTTAGGTTCTCTATTGTTATGGAAAATAGATTTTCAAAGTAAGACCTGATAATTCTCTGGATTTCCTGGAGGTCTGTGGTTATGTCCCCCTTTTGTTTTTGATTTTGTTTATTTGGATACTCTCTCTCTCTCTCTCTCTGCTTTTTGGTAAGTTTACACAAGGGTTTATCTATCCTGTTAACTTTCTTAAAGAACTAACTGTTTGATTCATTGATTTTTTTTTGTATTTTTTTTTGTTTCAATTGTGTTGATTTCAGCTCTAAGTTTGATTATTTCCTACCATCTATCCTTCTAGGTGAGTTTGCTTCTAATTGTTATAGGGCCCTCAGCCATGCTGATAGATTTCTAGTGTGGGATTTCTCTAGTCTTTTCATGTAGGTATCTAGTGCTAGGAATTTTCCCCTTAAGACTGCTTTCATTGTGTCCCATAAGTTGGAATATATTGTGGGTTCATTTTTGTTGTATTTAGGAAGTCTTTGATTTCTTTCTTAAATTCTTTCTTGACCCAGAGGTGGCTTAGCTGACTGATATTTAGTTTCCATGATTTTGTAGGCTTTCTGTGATTCTTGAAGTTGTTGAACTCTAACTTTAGACCCTGTTGATCTGAAATGGTATAAGGTGTTATACACCTTATTTGGTACCTGTTGATATTTGCTTTATTACCTAGTATGTGGTCAATTTTAGAGAAGGATCTGTGGAGTGCTGAGAAATATGCACATTCCTTTTTGTTTGGGTGGAGGGTTCAGTATATATTTACTAAGTCCATTTGGGTCATAACTTCTGCTAGATCCCTTATTTCTCTGTTGAGTTTCTATCTTGTTGACCAGTCCAAGGGTGAAAGTGGGGAATTGAAGTCTCCCACTATTAGTATGTCAGGTTTGATATGGGGTTTAAGCTTTAGAAATGTTTCTTTTACATATGTAGGTACCCTTTTGTTGTGGGCATAGATATTCAGGATTGAGATTTCATCTTAGTGAATTTTTCCTGAGATGAATAAGTAGTGACCTTCCTGGTCTCTTTTTATTTATTTTAGTTTAAAGTCTATTTTGTTAGATATTAGAATGGCTACACCAGCTTGTTTCTTAGGGTCATTTGATTGGAAAGTCTTTTCCCAACACTTTACTCTGAGCCTGTGTCTGTCTTTAAAGTTGAGGTGCATTTCTTGTGTGCAGCAAAAAGATGGTTTCTGTTTTTATATCCATTATGTTAGGGTGTGTCTTTTCTTAGGTGAATTGAGTCAATTGATATTAAGGGATATTAATGACCAATGATCAATAATTTCTATCAGTTTCATTAATAGTTTGTATTTACTTTTATTTGGGGGGGGGTTCTTCTATGGTCTTATCACTTGTCTGTGGTTACATGGGTGTTTCTTGTTTCCTTAGGTTGGAGTTTTCCCTCTAGGGCTTTTTGTAGGGAGGGATTTGTTGTTAGATATTGTTTAAATCCGGTTATGTTGTGAAATATCTTCTTTACTCTATCAGTGTTGATTGAAAGTTTTGTTGGGTACAGTAGTCTAGGTTGGCATTTATGAACTCTTAGTGTCTGTATAATGTCTTCTTGCTCTCATTGCTTCCATTGAATAGTTGAGTGTCATTCTGATGGGTCTGGCTTTTTTTTTTCTTTTTTTTTTCTTCCTTCTTTATTTTGTATTTATCAAAAAAAAACAATAAAAAAATTTAAAATGTGGAAGAGCTAACAATAACTATACAGAGGATAATAATCATAAGCATGGCTTATCAAGGGTGGAAATACAAATAAGATTGCTACACATATATTTACTATGTGTTCAGCTTTCCCTCTGAATTTTTTTTTCCTTCCCTGTATATCCTTATTCAAGGTCTCTTCCCCCTCTCACCACATCTGGTCATTTTTCTTCTCTGCAACTCCCCATCCCCTCCCTGGGCAGAGAGCAGACAGTCCTATGGTCCCACTGACCCAATAATGCTTGGATCAGTCTCCACTCCTGGCCAAAACCAGTTTTGTCCCGCCTCCCTCAAGAGTGAGTCAGGTGTTCCAATAGTTGGAGTGGGGTTTGAAGGGTCAGTCCAGAGTGTTTCTGATCCCAAGCTGTTCGGTGGTTGTGGTTTGCCGCTAGGGCATGTTTGGCTTTTTTTCTTGTTTGTTTGTTTAGAGACCACTAGTGAGTGAGTACAACCCCTGCTTATCTCTCTGAGTTTGTGATACTTCGCTCAGGAGGATATTCTCCAAATCCATCCATTTGACTGTGAATTTTAGGTTATCATTTTTTCTTATTGCTGAGTAGTATTCCATTGTGCAGATGTACCACAGTTTGTTAATCCATTCTTCAGTTGAGGGACATCTAGGTTGTTTCCAGGTTCTTGCTATTACAAATTACAAATAATGCTGCTATGAACATAGTTGAGCTAATAACTTTGGAGTGTGAATGTGCCTCTTTAGGGTATACACTCAGAAGTGGTATTGCTGGGTCCTTGGGGAGATTGATTCTCAATTTTCTGAGAAACCTCCATATTGTATTCAAAGTGGCTGAACAAGCTTACACTCCCACCAACAATGGAGGAGTGTTCCCCTTGCTCTGCATCCTCTCCAGCATAGGCTGTAATCTGTGCCTTTTATCTTAGCCAATCTAACAGGTGTTAGGTGGTATCTCAAAGTTGTTTTGATTTGCATTTCTCTGATGGCTAAAGATGAAGAGCACTTTTTCAGGTGCCTTTCAGCCATTCGTAGTTCCTCTGCTGAGAATTCCCTTTTTAAATCTGTACCCCATTTTTTGATAGGGTTATTCAAGGTTTTGGGATCTAAATTCTTGAGCTCTTTATATACCTTAGAGATCAGTCCTCTATCACTTGTAGGGTTGGTGAAAATCTTTTTCCATTCTGTAGGCTGGCGTTTTGTCCTATTGACAGTGTCCTTGGCTTTGCAGAAGCTTCCCAGCTTCAGGAGATCCCACTTACTGATTGTTGGTCTTAGTGCCTGTGCCACTGGTGTTATGTTTAGGAAATGGTGGCCTGTGCCAATTTGTAGAAGTGTATTTCCCACTTTCTTTTCTATCAAGTTCAAAGTGGCTGGGTTTAAGTTGAGGTCTTTGATCCACTTGGATTTGAGTTTTGTGCAGGGTGACAGGTTCGGATCTATTTGCATTTTTCTACACACTTCCTTCCAGTTATGCCAATACCATTTGTTAAATATACTATCTTTTTTCCATTGAATGTTTTGGGCCTCTTTGTCAAAAATCAGGTGTTCATAGGTTTTTGGGTTAATGTCTGGATCCTCAATTCTATTCCATTGGTCCACAAGTCTCTTTTTATGCCAGTACCAGGCTGTTTTTATTACTGTAGCTCTATAGTATAGCTTGAAGTCAGGGATGGTGATACCTCCTGAGGTTATTTTGTTGAGTAAAATTGTTTTGGCAATCCTGGCTTTCCTGTTATTCCAAATGAAATTGAGTATTGTTCTTTCAAGGTCCAAAAAATATTGTGTTGGGATTTTGATAGGCAGTGCATTGAATCTGTAGATTGCCTTTGGTAGAATTGCCATTTTTACTATGTTGATCCTACCAATCCAGGAACATGGGAGAGCTTTCCA
>PVIH01012585.1:0-62789 GCA_004025045.1 Sigmodon hispidus | reverse complement strand
CCCTTACTCTATCAATAACCCTAATTCACAGTAACCCTAACCCTAACCCTGACCCTGACCCTGACCTTGACCCTGACCCTAAGCCTAACCCTAACCCTAAGCCTTTCCCTAGCCCTTACTCTATCAATAACCCTAATTCACAGTAACCCTAACTCTAAACCTGACCCTGACCCTGACCCTAACCCTTACCCTAAACCTTACATTGACCTTGACCCTAACCCTGACCCTAACACTACTAACTCTGACCGTGATCCTGACCCTGGCCCTAACCCTAACCCTAAGCCTTTCCCTAAACCTAACTCTATCAATAACCCTAATTCACACTAACCCTTACCCTAACACTGACCCTGACCCTGACCCTAACCCTAACCCTGACATTGACCCTAACCCTAACCCTGACCCTCATCCTACTATCCATGACCCTGACCCTGACCCTTACCCTGAACCTAACCCTAAGCCTTTCCCTAACCCTAACTCTATCAATAACCCTAATTCACACTAACCCTGACCCTGACCCTGACCCTGACCCTGGCCCTAAACCTGACACTGACCTTGCCCTAACCCTAATCCTGACCCTAACTCTACTAACCCTAACCCTAACCCTAACCCACTCCTACCATGACTGGCCATGCCCACACTCATTGACCATTTCCACCTTGACCGACCACAAACACTTTTACTGGTCACGCCCACCAGACCGACCACACCCACTTAAGTTGGTCACATCTACTTTGACTGAGTGTATCCACTTTGACTGTCCACAAACACAGTGACTGACCATGCCCGCTTTGACTGACCATGCTCAATTTGATGGACCACACCCACACCAAGCCACACCCACTTTGACCGACCACACTCACTTTGACCATGGCCACTTTGACTGGCCATACCCACATTGAAGGTACATGCCCAGTTTGATACATCTGGCCCATTTTGAGTAGCCACACTATGATTTATTGCGCAGGTCCACTTTGACTGAACATGCCCAATTTGACTGACGACGCCCACAGCAGGCCACAACCACAGTGACTGACCATGTCCACTTTGACTGACCATGCACACTTTGAGTGACCATGCCTACAAAAGACCTCGCCTACTTAGACTGACTGCGCCCAAAGTGACTGAATGTGCCGACAGCAGGACATGTCCACTTTGATTGACCTCATGCACTTTGACTGGTGCCACCCACAGTGACTGACCACACACACAAAAACACGCACACTTTGACTGTCAATGCCCACAGCAACTGACCACACCCACTTTAACTGACCACACCCACTCTGACTGGCCATGCCAACAGTCACTGTCCTGGCCCATGTTGACTGACCATGCCCATTTTGTTTGACCACTACCACACCAAGCCATGCCCACTTTGAATGAACAAACCCACTTTGACTGGCCATGCCAAAAGTAGGCCATCCCCACTGTGATAACCTTGACCTCAGCAGCAAAATAAATGAGAAAGTTAAACCAAAATATAAGACTATATATTAAACGATCATTATGAGTTGGTGTGGATCACACCGAATTTGACTTTAACTGACCACTGGAACATTGACTGACCATGCCCCTATCAGGCCTCATTTGAACACATGTGTTTATCTCTTCAATGTCAATACACAGGTTTTCTTACACAAAACATTAAGAAAGATGCTGCTTTCTCTCCTTGATTAACCACATGTGTTTTGTCTTAAGCGTCAATACACACGTTTTATTAAACAGAGCATTAAGAAAGATGCTGATTCCTCTCCTCGTTTGAACAAATGTATTTTTCTTTTGAGCGCCAGTACACACGTTTTGTTACACAGAGCATTAAGAGAGATGTTGGTTCCTGTCCTCATTTGAGCACACGTGTATTTGTCTACAGCATCAATACACGTTTTCTTACAAAGAGCATCAAGGGAGATGTTGCTTCCTCTCTTTCCTTTTAAACACGTGTTTTTCTCTTCAGTGGGAATACACAAGTTTTCTTACACAGAGCATTATAAACATGTTGATTCCACTCCTCTCCACATTGACGGGCCACTCCCACTTTGACTGAACACACCCACTTTGACTGAACACACCCACTTTGAGTGACCATGAACACACAAAACTACACCCAAAGCAGACCACACCCACAGTGATCAACCAGGTCCACATTGATAGAACACGCTTACTTTGAATGGCCATTCCACTTTGACTGACCATGCTAACTTTTAATGACCATGCTCAAATTGACCCTGCCCACACAAGACCACACACACTTTGTGCCCACCCACTTTCAACATGCCCACAGTGACTGTCCAACCCCAATTTGAGTAACCATGAACCCAGAAAGCCACACTCACTTCAGGCCACACTCACAATGACTGACCATTCTTACATTGAGCGAACATGCCCACTTTGACTGGCCTTTCCCACATTGACTGACCTCGCCCACTTTGACTGGCCTTTCCCACATTGACTGACCTCACCCACTTTGAATGACCATGCCCACTTAGACAGCACTCACCCTCATAAACAACACCCACTTTGAAAGACACTCCCATTATGATTGGCCACTCCTACAGTGACTGACCATGCCCACACTGATTGACCACATCCACCTTGACTGACCACAACCACTTTTCCTGCCCATGCCCACGAGGCCGAACATGCCCACTTTACCTGGCCACCTCCACTTTGACTGGGCATACCCACTTTGACTGCCCACAAACGCAAGGACTGACCTTGCCCGCTTTGACTGGCCATGCTCATTTTGATGGACCACATCCACACCAAGCCACACCCACTATGACTGAACACACCAACTTTGACTGACCACGCCCACTTTGAGTGACCATGCCCACTTTGACTGGCCATGACCACATTGAATAACCGTGCCCACTTTTACTGTCAATGCCAAATTTGATGGACTAAGCAAATACCAAGCCACACCCACTTTGACTGTCCAGGCCCACAGTGACTGACCAAGCCCACAATGACTGACCATGCATGCTTTGGCTGACCATGCCCACTTTGACTGGCCATGCCCACATTGACTGTACAAGCCCAGATTGATAGACCATACCCACTTCAACAAGCCACACTGAATGACCTGGCAGGCCCACTTTGACTGAACACACCCACTTTGACTCCTCACACGCACAGCAGGCCACACCTGCAGTGGCTGACCACATCCACTTTGACTGATCTTGCACACTTTTAGTGACCATGACCACACAAGACCTCGCATACTTAGATTGTCCACGCACACAATGACTGAATATGCCCACACCAGGCCATGCGCACTTTAATTGACCTCACACTCTTTAAATGGGTCCACACACAGTGACTGAAGACAACCACACCAAGCATGCCCATTTTAACTGTCAATGCCCACAGCAACTGACCTCACCCACTTTGACTAACCACGCCCACTTTGACTGGCCACGCCCACAGTGACTAACCAGGACCACATGACTGACCATGCCCATTTTGTTGGACCACGACCACACCAAGCAATGCCCACTTTGACTGAACACACCCACATTGACTGACCACAGCCACAGCAGGCTACACCCACAGTGACTGACCTTGTCTACTTTGACTGACCATGAACACTTTGAGTGACCATTCCCACACAAGACCTGGCCTTGTTAGATTGACCACACCCACATTGACTGATTATGCCCACACCATGCCATACCAACTTTGATTGACTTCACACACTTTTACTGGGCCCACACACAGTGACTGACCATGCCCACACCAAGCATTCCCACTTTGAATGTCAATGTCCACAGCAACTGACTACACCCACTTTTACTGACCACGCCCACTTTTCCTGGCAACGCCCACAGTGACTAACCAGGCCCATTTTGTTAGACCACGTCCACACCAATCCACACTCACTTTGATTGAACTCACCCACTTTGACAGGCCATGCCCATAGCAGGCCACGTCCACAGTGATAACCTTGCCAGCAGCAGCAAAATAAAAAAGAAATTTAAACATAAATATAAAACTATATATTAAGTGATCATTATGAGCTGGTGTGGATCACACCGAATTTGAATTTAACTGACCACTGAAACATTGATTGACCACGCCCCCATCAGGCCTCATTTGAAGACATGTGATTTTCTCTTCAATGTCAATACACAGGTTTTCTTTCACAGAGCATTAAGAAAGATGTTGCTTTCTCTCCTCAATTAACCACATGTGTTTTTGTCTTAAGTGTCAATACACACGTTTTATTAAACAGTGCATTAAGAAAGATGTTGATTCCTCTCCTCATTTGAAGAAATGTGTTTTTCTATTCAGCGCCAGTACACATGTTTTCTTACAGAGAGCATTAAGAGAGATGTTGGTTTCTGTCCTCATTTGAGCACACGTGTATTTGTCTACAGCATCAATACACGTTTTCTTACAAAGAGCATCAAGGGAGATGTTGCTTTCTCTCCTTTTTTTAAACACGTGGTTTTCTCTTCAGCGGTAATACACATGTTTTCTTATACAGAGCATTTAGAAAGATGTTGATTCCACTCTTCTCCACATTGACGGGCCATGCCCATTTTGACTGACCACACCCACTTTGACTGACTACACCCACTTTGAGTGACCATGAACACACAAAACCACACCCAAAGCAGACCACAAACACAGTGATCAACCACGTCCACCTTGAGTGAACATGCCCACTTTGACTGGACACTCCCACTTTGACTGACCATGCTAACATTTAATGAACAAGATCACTTTGAACACGTCCACACAAAACCACATATACTTTGTGCCCGCCCACTTTGACCATGCCCACATTGACTGACCAAACCCACTTCAAGTGACCATGAACGCAGAAAGCCAAACTCACATCAGGCCACACACTCAATGACTGACCATTCTCATATTGAGCGACCATGCCCACTTTGACTAGTCTTTCCTACATTGACTGACTCTGCCAACTTTGAATGACCATGCCCACTTAGATAGCACTCACTCTCAGAAGACCACACCCACTTTGACTGCACACTGCCATTATAATTGGCCACTCCTACAGTGACTGACCATGACCACACTGATTGATCACATCCACCTTGACCAAACCCAACCACTTTTACTGGCCATGTCCACCAGGGCAACCATGCCCAATTTAGCTGGCCACATCCACTTTGACTGAGCATACCCACTTTGACTGTCCACAAACACAGTGACTGACCATTCCCGCTTTGACTGGCCATGCTCACTTTGACAGACCACACCCACAACAAGTCTCAACCACTTTGACTGACCTCACCCACTTTGACTGACCATGTCCACTTTTACTGGCCATGCACACATTTTCTGAACACGCCCACATTGAATGACCATGCCCAATTTGAATGACCACACCCACTTTGAATGAAGATGCCCTGACAAGACCACACACACTTTGACTGGGTATGCACACTTTTACTGGCCAAGCCCACAGTGAGAGACCATGCCCACTTTTACAGGCAACACCCAATTTGATGGACTAAGCAAATACAAAGCCATGCCCACTTTGACTGACCATGCCCACAGTGACTGACCATGCACTTTGGCTGACCATGTCTACTTTGACTTGCCATGCACACATTGACTGTACATGCCAACTTAGATAGGCCATGCCCACTTCATCTAGCCACACTATGATTGAGCAGGCCCTCTTTGACTGAACACACCCACTTTGACTGACTACAACCACAGGAAGCCACACCCATAGTGACTGACCATTCTCACACCAGCCTATTAAAAAAATGTTTTAAACTAAGTATAAAACTATTTATTATAGAAGTCATTATAAGCTGTTGTGGACCATGTCCACTTTGACTGACCACGCCCACACTGACTGACCATGCCCACGTCAAGCATGACCACTTTGACTGTCAATGCCCACAGGAACTGACCACACCCACTTTGACTGGCCATGCCCATAGCAGGCCACTCCCACAGTGATAACCTCGCCCACAGCAGCAAAATAAATAAGAAATTTAAACCTAAATATAAAACTATATATTAAACGGTCATTATGAGCTAGTGTGGATCACACCGAGTTTGATTGACCATATCCACTTTAACTGACCACTGGAATATTGACTGACCATGCCCCCATCAGGCCTTGTTTGAACATATGTGTTTTTCTCTTCAATGTCAATATAGACGTTTTCTTACAAAGAGCATCAAGGGAGATGTTGCTTACTTTCTTTTTTTTTTAAACACATGTTTTTCTCTTCAGCGGGAATACACACATTTTCTTACACAGAGCATTTAGAAAGATGTTGATTCCACTTCTCTCCACATTGATGGGCCAGGCTCACTTTGACTGAACACCCACTTTGACTGACCAAACCCACTTTGAGTGACCATGAACACAAAAAACCACACCCAAAGTAGACCACACACACAGTGATCAACAACGTCCACATTGAGTGAACACACCCACTTTGACTGGCAACTCCCTCTTTCACTGACCATGCTAACTTTTAATGACCATGCTCACTATGACCACGTCCACACAAGACAACACGCACTTTGTGCCTGCCCACTTTGACCATGCCCACAGTGACTGACAAAACCCACTTTGAGTGACCATGAACCCAGAAAGCCACATTCGCAACAGTCCATACTCACAATGACTGAACATTCTCACATTGAGTGACCACGCCTTCTTTGACTGGCCTTTCCCTCATTGACTGACCTTGCCCACTTTGAATGACCATGTCCTCTTAAGCAGCACTCACCCTCACTATACCACACCCACCTTGACTGGACACTCCCATTATGATTGGCCACTCCTACAGTGACTGACCATGCCCACACTGATAGACCATGTCCACCTTGATGGTCCACAGACACTTTTACTTGCCACAACCACCTGGCCAACCACACCCACTTTAGCTGGCCACATCCACTTTGACTGAGCATAGCCACTTTCTCCACAAACACAGTGACTGACCATGCCCGCTTTGACAGGCCACACTCACTTTGACGTACCACACCCACCCCAAGCCACACACTCTTTGAGTGACCACAAACACTTTGACTGACCATGCCCTTTTGACCTGCCATCTACACATTGACTGACAAGGCCCACATTCAATGACCACACCACCTTTATCTGAAGATACCCACACAAGAACACACCCACTTTGACTGGGTATGCCCACTTTTACTGGCTAAGCCCACAGTGACTGACCATGCACGCTTTGGCTGACCATGCACAATTTGACTGGCCATGCCCACATTGACTTTACATGCTCAGTTTGTTAGACCATGCCCACTTCACCTAGCCACACTATGATTGTCTTAGCAGGCCCACTTTACCTGAATACATTTTCTTACACAGACCATTAAGAGCGATGTCGCTTCCTCTCCTTGTTAAATACATTTGCTTATATCTTCAGCTTCAATGCACATGTTTTCTTACACAGAGCATTTAGAAAGATGTTGCTTTCTCTCCTCTCCACTTTGATGAGACACGCCCACTTTGACTGACCATGCCCACATTGACATATCACACCCACACCAATCCATGCCCACTTGACTGGTCATTCACACACCAGGCCACACCCACTTTGAATTCAATGCACACAAATGGCCACACACACACTAGTCTATGAACACAATGACTGACCCCACCCACTTTGTCCTTGTTCAGTTTGACTGACCTCACCCATTTTGACTGGCCATCCCAACGATGACTGACCATACACAATTTGACTGACCACACCCAGTATGAGTGACCACGCACACACAAGGCTATGCCCACAATGAATTACCACCCCCACAGTGACTGACAACACCCACTTTGACTGACAAGACCAACTTTGACTGGTCATGCCAACTTATACTTGCCATGCACACATTGACCACACCAACACCAGGTAATGACCACTGTGACTGACTATGCCCAAATTGACTGACCATGCCCACTTTGCCTGAGCATGCCCACTTTGACTGGGAATGCCCATTTTGACTGACCATGCCCATGCTGGACCACATCTATTTGACTGATCATGCCCAATTTGACTAGCCAAAACCACAGTGACTGACCACACGCACTTTGAGAAGCCAAACCATTTTTGCAGACTACACCAACACCAAACCACATGCACGTTGACTTACCACGTCCACAGCGATTGACTATGCCCAGTTAAACTGGCCACACCCACACCAGTCCATGCACTCAGTGACTGACCATGCTCACACCTGACCACTAAATAAGAAAGGTTTAAGCTAAGTATAAAGCTATGTATTATAGTGATCAGTTTAAGCTGGTTTTGACAAAGCCTTCTTTGACTGACCACCCCACAGAGACTGACCACGCCCACTTTGACTGACCAGCCCACAGTGACTGGCCACACCCACTTTGACTGTCTCCTCTCACTTCGACTGACCATGCCCACTTTGACTGACTATGCCCAATTTGACTGACCATGCCGACAGTGACTGACCACACACAGTGACTTATCTTGTACACACAAGACCATTCCCACTTTGACTGCCCACAACAACTTTGACTGGCCATGCTCCCTTTGACTGGCCACATCCACTTTTATGGAAAATGCCCACACCAACCCACATCTAATTTGATTGTCCATACCCACACAAGGTCATGCCCACTGTGACTGACTATGCCCACATTGAATGACCACACCCACTCTGGGACACACCTACAGTAAATGACCACACCCACAATGATTTATCATGCCCACTTTGCCTGTGTATGCTCATTTTGCCTTTTTTTGCGCATTTTGACTGACCACACCCTCGCAAGGCCATACCTACTCTGACTGACCATGCACACTTTGAGTGGATAAGCCCACTGTGAGTGACCATGACCATATTGACTGGCCACACCATTATGACTCACCACACTCACTTTGACTGACCACGTCCACTTTGACTGACCATAACAAAGTGACTGTCCATGTCCAAACAAGACCATTCCCACTTTTACTGACCATACCCACTTTGACCGGCCATGCCCATTTTGACTGAGCATTCCCACACCAACCCACTAAATAAGAAAATTTTAAACTAAGTATAAAACTATATAGTATAGGGATCATTATATGCTGGTGTGGGCAACACCCACATTGACTCACCACATGTACTTTGAAGGCAATGTCCATTTTGACTGGCCACACCCACTTAGACTGGACAAGCTTAGTTTCAACAACAACACCCACACAATACCACACCCACTTTGACTGACCTTGCCCTCTTTGACTGACCAGGCCCACACAATACCATGCCCACTTTGACTGACCACACTCATACAATGTCACACCCACTTTGAATGACCACACCCAGTTTAACAAACCACACCCACTTTGACTGACCATGCCCACTTTGACCAACCATGCCCACTTTACTGAACATGCCCACATTGTGTAAGCAAGCTTAGTTTGACTGGTCAGGCCCACATTGACTGACTATGTCCACTGTGACTGTCCATGTCCATAAAAGGTCACGCCCACCTCAAGGCACTTTTTACCACATGTATTTTATCTTCGATGTCAATACACACATTTTCTTACACTGAACAGTAAGGGATGTTGCTCTTTGAACACATGCGTTTTTCTCTTCAGCATTAATACACATGCTTGCTTCCCCACGGCATTAGGAGAGATGTTGCTTCCTCTCCTTGATTGAACACATGTGTTTTTGTCTTCAGCCTCATTACACACGTTTTCTTACAAAATGCATTAAGAGAGATTTTGCTTCTAGTTCTTGTTTGAACACATGTGTTTTTGTCTTCAGAGTCAATTCACACATTTTCTTACACAGAGCATTAAAAGAGATGTTCCTTCCTCTTCTTGTTTGAACACATGAGTTTTTCTCTTTAGCAGCAATACACACATTTTCTTACTCAGAGCATTAAGATAGATGTTCCTTCCTGTCCTCATATGATCACATGTGTTTTTGTCTCCAGCATCAATACACATTTTCTGACACAGATCATTAAGAGCGATGTTGCTTCCTCTCCTTGTTTAAATACACGTGTTTTTATCTTCACCTTCAATGCACACGTTTTCTTACATAGAGCATTAAGAAAGATGTTGCTTTCTCTCCTCACCACTTTGAGGAGCCACGCCCGCTTTGACTGACCATGCCCACATTGACATATCACACCCACACCAATCCATGCCCACTTGACTGGCCATTCAAACACCAGGCCACCCACACTTTCAATTCAATGCACACAAAAGGCCACACCCACACTAGGCCATGTACACAATGACTGACCCCACCCACTTTGTCCATGTCCACTTTGACTGACCACACCCACTTTGACTGGCCATGCCAATGATAACTGACCATGCACAATTTGACTGACCAAACCATTTATGAGAGACCACGCACACACAAGGCTATGCCCACAGTGAATTCCCACCACCACAGTGACTGACCACACCCACTTTGACTGACCAGACCGACTTTGACTGGCCCTGCCAACTTATAATTTCCAAACACACATTGACCACACCAACACCAGGTAAAGACCACTGTGACTGACTATGCCCAAGTTGACTGCCCATGCCCACTTTGCCTGAGCACACCAATTTGACTGGGCATGCCCATTTTGACTGACCATGCCCATGCAGGACCACAGCTACTTTGACTGACCAAGCCCACTTAGAATGGCCAACCTCAGAGTGTCTGACCACACCCACTTTGTGAGGCCAAACCAATTTTTACAGACAACGCCAACACCAAGCCACATGCACATTGACTGACCATGCCCACAGTGACTGACTATGCCCACTTGAGCTGGCCACACCCACACCAGGCCATCCATGTAGTGACTGACCATGCCCACACCAGACCACTAAATAAGAAAGGTTTAAGCTACGTATAATGCTATATATTATAGTGATCTGTTTAAGATGATTTGAACCACACACTCTTTGACTGACCACCCCACTGAGAGTGACCACGCCCACTTTGACTGACCACCCCACTTAGAGTGACCACTCCCACTTTGACTGACCATGCCCACTTTGACTGACTATGCTCAATTTGACTGACCATTCCGACAGTGAATTATCACACACACAGTAACTGACAACGCACACACAAGACCATTCCCACTTTGACTGCTCACAACAACTTTGACTGGGCATGCTCAATTTGACTGGCCATGCCCACTTTGACGGACATTGCCCACACCAACCCACAACCATTTTGACTGTCCACACCCTCACCAGGTCATGCCCACTGTGACTGACTATGCCCACATTGAATGACCAAACATACTCTGGGCCACACCTACAGTAACTGACCATGCCCACATTGACTGATCATGCCCACTTTGCCTGAGTATGCACTCTGCATTTTTTCCCATTTTGACAAACCACGCACACACAAGGCCACACCTACTTTGACTGACCATGTAGACTTTGACTGGCTAAGCCCACTGTGAGTGACCATGACCATATTGACTGGCCAAACCACTATGACTCACCATACTCACTTTGACTGACCACGTCCACTTTGACTGACCATAACAAAGTGACTGACTACATACAAACAAGACCATTCCCACTTTTACTGACCATGCCCACTTTGACCGGCCATGCCCATTTTGACTGAGCACACCCACACCAACCAACTAAATGAGAAAATTTTAAACTAAGTATAAAACTATATAGTATAGGGATAATTATAAGCTGGCATGGGCCACACCCACAATGACTCACCACATGTACTTTGAATGGCCATGTCTATTTTGACTGGCCACACCCACTTAGACTGACCAAGGTCAGTTTCACCAACAACACCCACACAATACCACACACACTTTCACTGACCACATGCAGTTTGACAAACCACACCCACTTTGACTGATCATGCCCACTTTGACTCACCACACCCATACAATATCACACACCCTTTGACTGACCACACTCACTTTGACTGACCACACCCACTTTGACTGAACATGCCCACTTTGACCAACCATGCCCACTTTGACTGAACATGCCAACATTGTGTAAGCAAGCCCACTTTGACTGGTCAGGCCCACATTGACTGACTATGTCCAATGTGACTGTCCATGTCCACAAAAGGTCATGCCCACCTCAGGGCACTTTTTACCACATGCAGTTTATCTTCAATGTCAATACACATATTTTCTTACACAGAGCAGTAAGAGGGATGTTGCTCTTTGAACACATGTGTTTTTCTCTTCAGCATCAATACACACACATGCTTCCCCAGGGCATTAAGGGAGATGTTGCTTCCTCTCTTCAGTTGAACACCTGTGTTTTTGTCTTCAGCCTCATTACACATGTTTTCTTACAAAGTGCATTAAGAAAGATTTTGCTTCTATTTCTCGTTTGAACACATGTTTTTTTGTCTTCAGTGACAATTCACACATTTTCTTACACAGAGCATTAAGAGAGACATTCCTTCCTCTCCTTGTTTGAACACATTTTTTTCTCTTTAACGGCAATACACATGTTTTCTTACACAGAGCATTAAGAAAGATATTGCTTTCTCTCCTCTCCACTTTGATGAGCCCCATCAACTTTGACTGACCATGCCCTCATTGATATATCACACCCACACCAATCCATGCCCACATTACTGGCCATTCACACAACAGGCCACACTCACTTTGAATTCAATGCACACAAAAGGCCAAACCCACACTATGCCATATACACAATGATTGACCCCACCACTTTGTCCATGTCCACCTTGACTGACACCATCCACTTTGACTGGCCATGCCAAAAATGACTGACCATGCACAATTTGACTGACCACACCCAGTATGAGTTACCACGCACACACAAGGCTATGCCCACAGTGAATTACCACCCCCATAGTTACTGACCACACCCACTTTGACTGACCAGACTGACTTTGACTGGCCATGCCAACTGATACTTGCCATGACACTTTGACCACACCAACACCAGGTAATGACCACTGTGACTGACTATGCCCAAAGTGACTGACCATGCCCACTTTGCCTGAGCATGCCCACTTTGACTGTGCATGCTCATTTTGACTGACCATGCCCATGCAAGAACACAGCTACTTTGAATGACCATGCCCACTTTAACTGGTCAAGCGCACAGTGACTGACCACACACACTTTGAGAGGCCACACCCATTTTTACAGACCACACCAATAACAAGCCACATGTGTGTTCAATGACCACACCCACAGCGACTGAATATGCCCACTTTGACTGAACATGCCCACTTTGTCTGTCCATGCCCACAGTGATTGACCAGGCCCACGTTGACTGACCATGCCCATTTTGTTGGACCACGACCACACCAAGTCACACCCACTTTGACTGAACACACACTTTGACTGGCCATACCCATAGCAGGCCATGCCCACAGTGATAACCTCGCCCACAGCAGCAAAATAAATAAGAAATTTAAACCTAAATATAAAACTATATGTTAAGCGATCATTATGAGGTGGTGTGGATCACACCGAGTTTGACTGACCATGTCCACTTTAAAAGACCATTGGAACCATGGACCATGCCCCTATCAGACCTCGTTTGAACACATGTGTTTTTCTCTTCAGTGTCAATACACACATTTACTTACACAGAGCATTAAGAAAGATGGTGCTTTCTCTCCTCGATTAACCACATGTGTTTTTCTCTTAAGCATCAATACACACATTTTATTAAACAGAGCATTAAGAAAGATGTTGATTCCTCTCCTCGTTTGAACAAATGTGTTTTTCTCTTCAGCGCCAGTACACACGTTTTCTCACAGAGAGCAGTACGAAGATGTTGGTTCCTGGCCTCGTTTGAGCACACGTGTATTTGTCTACAGCATCAATACATGTTTTCTTACAAAGTGCATCAAGAGAGATTTTGCTTCCTCTCTTTTTTTAAACACATGTTTTTCTCTTCAGCAGTAATACACACATTTTCTTACTGAGAGCATTTAGAAAGATGTTGATTCCACTCCTCTCTACATTGAGGGGCCACGCATACTTTGCCTGACCACACCCACTTTGCCTGATAACACCCACTTTGAGTTACCATGAACACACAAAACCACACCCAAAGCAGAACACACCTACAGTGATCAACCATGTCCACAGTGAGTGACCACACCTACATTGGCCCCTTCCTATTTGATCGACCATGCTAACTTTTAATGACAATGCTCACTTTGACTATGCCCACAGAAGACCACACACACTTTGTGCCTGCCTACTTTGACCATGCCCACAGTGTCTGAGCAAACCCACTTTGAGTGACCATGAACCCAGAAAGCCACACTCACATCAGGACACACTCACAATGACTGACCATTCTCATATTGAGTGACCACGTCCATTTTGACTGGCCTTTCCCACATTGACTGATCTCGCCCACTTTGAATGACCATGCCCACTTAGACAGCACTCAACCTCAGAATATCACAACCACTTTGACTGGACACTCCCTTTATGATTGGCCACTCCTACAGTGACTTACCATGCCCATAGTGGTTTTCCACGACCACCTTGACCATGCACAAACACTTTTACTGGCCATGCACACTAGGCTGACCATGCACACTTTAGCTGGCCACATCCACTTTGACTGAGCATACTCACTTTGACTGTCCACTAAAACAGTGACTGACCATGCCCGCTTTGACTGGCAATGCTCACTTTTATGGAAGACACCCACACCAAGCCAAACCCATTTGATCGACCACACCCACTTTGACTGACCACACACACTTTGACTGACCATGCCCACTTTGTGCTGCTGGCTTGTCCAGTTTTTCAAGAAAACCAGGGGCAAAGGTATCACGAGCTTTTTGATTTTAAGGCAGTGAAATCCCTGGCAGAGTCTCTCCGCACTTATGGCACTACTGCAACTTTTACAATAGCACAGGTTGAGGCATTGTCTAGATCTGACATGATGCCTAGTAACTGGAGTAGCTTAGCAAAAGCGTGTCTCAATCCTGGGCAATATTTAGCCTGGAAGTCAATAGTGACTGATCTGGCACATAGACGCGTCCAGGAGAACGCTGCCAATGGGCAGCCAGCATGGAGTGTAGATATGCTGTTAGGGCAAGGACAATGGGTAAGTAATCAGACAGCATATCCTGTGGAAGTTTATACTCAAATAAACACCATCATTAGTGCTTGGTGAGTCCTCCTCAATAAGGTGGAGGTCTCAGGGAACCTAACTAAAATAATACATGGCAGCACTGGATTATTTTCTGACTTTGTAGCCCGCATGATGGACGGAGCAGGACAAATTTTTGGTGATGTGGAAACTGCACTGCCGCTAGTAAAGCAATTAGTTTATGGGAAGTGTACAAAAGAGTGCCGGATGGCCACTGCAACTGTATGGGTACCTCAGTGGCCTATGTCGAAAGAAAAATTGGAAGCAGCCCTTCTATGGAATTTTTAGAATTAGCCTTAAGTTTGTTAACCAAGGAATTAAAAGATGAAGATTTATTTACTGCTCCAGAGAAGATACAGAAGGGAGGAGCTATTGAATTTTTAGGAGCTATTATTCAGATTCAGCCATGTTAAATCACAAAAGGTAGAAATTAGAACCAATTGTTTAAGGACTTAAAATGATTCTCAAACATTGCTTGGAGATATAAATTGGATTTGGCCATATGTAAAATTAACTCGCTTTGAGCTTAAACCCTTATTTGATATTTTAGAGGGAAACCCAGACCTTAATTCCCCACACCAGCTAACCCCAGAGGCTCAGATAGCACTTCCAAAGGTAGAGCAAGAAATTACTAAGCCACAGTTGGTGCACTGTGATGAATCCAAGCCCATTTGTATGTGTATCCTCCCCACTTTAGGCTTTCCAACTGGTATTCTTTGGCAAGAAGGGTCTCTACTGTGGATTCATTCTAAATCTACAGGGATGAGAACCTTGTCCCACTATCCATCCATGACAGCTGAGGCTGTGTTATTAGGCATTAAACAATCTATTACATCTTTTGCCAAGACACCTGACTAGCTTATAGTCCCCTATACAAAATAGTAAGTAGAGATATTGGCTGCCACTACCTCAAAATGGGCTATACTGGTTTGAGACATTTCTGGTACAATTGATAATCATTTGTCCAAGAGTGAACTTTTAAGATTTGTAGTTCAGCAGCCTGTGGTGTTCCCACGGATCACGTGGGAGCAACCGTTGAGGAATGCCTTAACCATCTATACTTATGGGTCTAAGACTGGGAAAGGAGCCTAAATGGTGCAAGGAGGCTCACCTGTAACTGTTGAGTGTGGTCAAAATGCTCCCCAAATAGAATGCCAAGTAGTTTTAGAAGTTTTTAAATGTTTTCCTGAGTCTTTCAATTTGGTATCTGACTCATCATGTGTGGTGAATGCTGTTAAAAATTTAGAAATTGTTTCCTATATTAAACCCTCTAGTATGGTAGCCTCACTTTTAGCAGGAATAAGAGGTGAGATTTTGCATCGATCCAATTCCTTTTATATTACCCATATCTGAGCTCACTCTATGTTACCTGGTCCAATGTCAAAAGGCAACAAACAAGTTGATCTGGCAATGTGCACTTTTGTGGCATTGGACTCAGAAACACAAGCGTGAGAGTTTCATAACTTATACCATGTTTCATCTGCTGTTTTAAGAACTAAATTTAAAATTTCTAGGGAGATAGCTAGGAATATTGTGAAAAGCTGTTCTGCTTGTGTGCAGTTCATGCCTGCTCAGTAAATAGGGGTTAATTCCAGAGGCATTTTTTCCACTTGAAATTTGGCAGATGGATATTACCCATCTTCCATCCTTTGGAAAGCTTCAGTATGTGCATGTCTCCATTGATACATGTTCTGGGGTAATGCATGCTACACCTCTTTCTGGGGAAAGGGTTCACAATGTCATTACCCACTGCCTTGAAGCTTGGGGCGCTTGGGGCAAGCCCGAATCACTAAAAACAGACAATGTGCCAGCCTATGCATCTAAGAGTTTTGCCTCATTTTGTCACAAAATGCAAGTGAAACATATCACAGGCCTGCCCTGTAATCCACAGAGGCAAAGGATAATAGAGCGTGCACATCGTATGCTCAAGGACTTCCTGCAAAAACAAAAAGAGGGAATAGCAGAGAATTGCACCCCCAAACAAAGGCTCTCGTTTGCTTTTTTCACTATAAATTTTCTAAATTGAAATGATAAAAAGGAAACCATTGCCAAACATCATATGATGTCAGAACCCAACAATCAAGACAAAGTTTTGTGGAAGGATGTACTTTTGAATCAATGGTGAGGCCTGGATCGCATTACTGTTCGATCCTAGGAATCTTTATGTGTTTCTCCACAGAATAAGGAGCCAGTCTGGGTGCCATCAAGATTGATGAGATGCATTGAGTATGACTCTTAGGATGCTGCTGATGTGGATACCCCTGACTGTCTTCCCCTGATTCAGGTGCAAAGTGAGAATTGGTCTATGGAGCACAAAAAGATGATCCTCAAGCAAAAGTTCCAGATTGCACATTTGAATGCTACAAGATTGGAGCCTATTACACTAGGGGTCTTTACTTCTTGGCTCACTTCTGCCCTTTCCTTTTTCAAGGAGTGTGTGGAAGTGGGAACTTTTGCAGTCTGCTATTTATTTGAGATTGTTTTTTGCCTCTGGCTGGTTTGCCATATTCACATCAGAGCGTGTCGTGAAAAGATCCTACTCACTCAGGCACTCTTGGCTGTTGATGCAGGGCACTCCCCTGTAGCCTGGCTCTCTGCCCTTAGTGCCTTATAATGATTGCCCTTGCACAGAGAGGCTTTGGTTGCCATTGCACCTCTATAGAGAATCATTCTGCTCTGAGACAGCCTTTGCACCCTGCCGCCCTCACTGACCTTGCATGCAGGAAGGCCTCTCTGGGATCCTGGCAGTAGGAAACAGCCTTTGTATGGTGGGCACATTATGAGGTAAACACCTGTATGGCCTATATCCTGTTTGTGCCATAAGAAAAACAAAAAGGGGGAGATGTAGGGTGTGGTTGGCCCTTGCACAACTGGATGGACTGCAGCCATTGCATCTCTGCCGCTTATGCTAATTAGGCATTGAGTAGTGACCTGTACGAAGTTATCCCTCAATATGCTACTGAGGTAGTACTTTGGACCTATCTCCAGCTATATACTAAGGAGGTATTACTTTGGACCTATCACCAGTTATATGCTAATGAGGCATTATGTTGGGCACCAATCACACATCCCATCTTCCCTTATAGGCAGGCTGCATTTCATCCTGGGGGTCTTCTTACCACCATTCTCAACTGAGTTGTACTCCAATAAAGTGTGATCTGAGATTAATCATGCTTGTCTTGACTTGGCATTCTGGAGGCCAGAAAGCGGATCCACACACACATGCACTTTTACACACCATGCCCACACCAAGCCAAGCCAACTTTGACTGAACACACTCACTTAGACTGACCATGCCCACAATGGCTGACCACGCCCTCTTCTGGCCTCATTTGAACACATGTGTTTTTCACTTCAGCGGGAAAACACACATTTTCTTCCACAGAGCATTAATAGAGATGTTGCTTCTTCAATCGTTTGAACTGATGTGTTTTTTCCTTCAACATCAATAGTCATGTTTTGCTACCCAGAGCATTAACGGAGATGGTGCTTCCTCTCCTCCTTTGAACACATGTGCTTTTCTCCTCAGTGTTAATACACAACATTTCTTACATGGAGCATAAAAAGAGATATTGCTTCCTCTCCTTGTTTGAACACATGCATTTTATTTTCAATGTCAATACATGTTTTATTACACAGAGCAATAAGATAGGTCTTGCTTTCTCTCCTCATTTGAACACATGCATTTTCTCTTCAGCATCAGTACAGACATTTTCTTACACACAGCATTAAGAGAGATGTTGCTTCCTCTCCTCCTTTGAACACGTGATTTTCTCTTTACAGTCAATACTCACGTTTGGTTACAAAGAGCATTAAGAGAGATGTTGTGTCCTCCACTTGTTTAAACACATGTGTTTTGTCTTCTGCATCAATACACACATTTTCTTACACAGAGCATTAAGAGAGATGTTATTTTCTCTCCTCATTTGAACACATGTGTTTTTGTCTTCAGCCTCTATACACATGTTTTCTTACATAGAGCATTAAGAGAGATGTTGCTACCTTTCCTTGTTTGAACACATGTGTTTTTGTCTTCAGCATCAATACACACATTTTCTTACACAGAGCATTAAGAGAGATGTTGTTTCCTCTCCTCGTTTGAACACATGTTTTTGTCTTCAGCCCCTATACACATGTTTTCTTACATAGAGCCTTAAGAGAGATGTTGCTTCCACTCCTCATTTGAACCCATTTGTTTTTCTCCTCAGCATTCATAGACACGTTTTCTTACCCAGAGCATTAAGAGAGATATTGCTTCCTTCCTAGTTTGAACACATGTGTTTTTGTCTTCAGCATCAATACACACGTTTTCTTACACAGAGCATTAAAGATGTTGAGCACTCTCTTTTTTTAAACACAGGTGTTTTTATTCAGTGCCCATGCACATGTTTTCCTACACAGAGCATTAAGAGAAGTATTGCTTCCTCTCCTTAATCTAACACATGTGTTTTTCTCCTAAATGACAATACACATGTTTTCTTACACATAGCATTAATATAGATGTTGCTTCCTCTATTGTTTGAGCAGATGTGTTTTATTCTTCAGTGTCAATAGTCACGTTTTGCTACCAAGAGCATTAAGGGAGATGGTGCTTCCTCTCCTCCTTTGAATATATGTGTTTTTGACTTCAGCGTCAATACTCATGTTTGCTTACAAAGAGCATTAAGAGAGATATTATATCCACTCCTATCTCCCACACATCTTTTTCTCTTCTGCTTCAATACACAAATTTCCTTACACAGAGCATTAAGCAAGATGTTGCTTCCTTTCCTTGTTTGAACACATGTGTTTTTGTCTTCAGCGTCAATACACCCATTTTCTTACACAAAATATTAGAGATTTTGAGCACCCTCATTGTTTAAACACAGATTTTTTTACTCTTCAGCGCTCATACACATGTTTTCTTACACAGAGCACTAAGAGAGCTGTTTCTTCCTCTCCTTAATCTTACCCATGTGTTTTTATCCTAAACATCAATACACATGTTTTCTTACACAGAGCCTTATGAGAGATGTTGCTTTCTGTCCTCTTTTAATCACAATGGTTTTTCTTCAGCATTTATAAACACACTATTTTACACAGAGTATTAAGAGAGATGTAGCTTACTTGCTTTGTTTGAACACATGTGTTTTTCTCTTCTGCATCAACAAGCTCTCTTACACAGAGCATTTAGAGGGATGCTGCTTCCTCTCCTTGATTAAACACATGTGTTTTTATCTTAAGCGTCGATATTTGCATTTTCATACACAGACCATTACTAAATAAGTTACTTCCTATACTCTCCACTTTGATGGGCCACGCTCAGTTTGATTGGCCACACCCACTTTGACTTACCATGCCCACACCAAGCCATGCCCACTTTAACTGTCCACGCCCACTTTGACTGACCACGGCCACACCAGATCACAGCCACTTTGTCTGACCATGTCCATACTAAGCCACACTTACTTTGAATGAATCAGACCACTTTGAGTGGCCATGCACATATTGACTGACCATGCTCACACCAGGCCATGAATAATTTAATTAAATAAGCCCACTTTTGCCAAGTCCAGTTCAACTGATCATGCACACAAAATGCCATGCCCACTTTGACCAGCCATGCCAACTTTGACTGGCCACACCTACTTTGGCAGAACTTGCCCTCTTTGACTGTCCATGTCCATGGACACTTTGACCATGGCTTCAACATGCCGTGCTTTCTTTGATTGACCACACACACTTGGACTGACCGTGCACACATCAAACTATGCCAAATTTTACTGGCCATGGCCACTATGAATGACCACTTCCACACAATACCACGCCCACTTTGACTGGCCACGCGAACTTTGACTGGCCACGACCACTTTGACACACCACGACCACACAATACCATGCACACTTTGACCAACCATGCACAAGTGACCAAACACACACAATTTAACAGGTCACGCCCTTGTTGACAGACCACACCCATTTTGAGTTACCATACAAACTTTGATTGATCATGCCCACTTTGGTGTACCACACCCACACCAAGCCATGCCAACATGGACTGGTCATGCCCACAGTGACTGAGCTTGCCCACATTAACTGGACACACCAATGTTGACTGAACATGCCCACACCAAGCCACACCCACTTTGACTGAACTCTCCCACTTTGATTGTCCACGGTCACTGTGACCATGGCCACAACATGCTAAGCCTTCTTTGATTGACTACACCCACTTTGACTGAACACGCACACACCAAACCATGCCCACTTTGACTGGCAATGGCCAATTTGTATGACCACGACCACAACAGGCCACACCCACTTTGATTGATCACGCCCACACAAGGCCACAACCACTTTAATTGACCAAGCCCATTGAAAGTGGCCATGCACATTTTGACTGACCCCGACTACAAAGTCACAGCCCCTTTGTCTTAGCACGCCCACATGAAGGCATGCTTACTTTGACTGCACAAGGCCACTGTGACTGGACATGGACATTTTCACTGACCATGGCCAAAACATGGCAGGCCCACATTGACTGAATACGCTCACACCAGGCCATGAATACTTTAATTAAACAAGCCCACTTTGACCGGCTATATACACTTTTCATGTCCATGCCCACTTTGACAGACCACAACCATTTTGACTGACCATACAAACTTTGACTGGCCACACCCACTTTGGTGTTACATGCCCATACCAAGACACACCAAATTTGACTGAACACACCCACTTAGACTGACCATGCGCAGAATGGCTTACCACGCCCTTTTTTGGCCTCATTTGAACACATGTGTTTTTCACTTCAGTGGGAAAACAAAAGTTTTCTTCCACAGAGCATTAATAGAGATGTTACTTCCTCTATCATTTGAACAGATGTGTTTTTTTCTTCAACATCAATAGTCATGTTTTGCTACCCAGAGCATTATGGGAGATGGTGCTTCCCCTCCTCCTTTGAACACATGTTTTTCACTTCAGCTTCAAATCTCACATTTGCTTACAAAGTGCATTAAGATAGATGTTGCCTCCACTCCTAGTTTTCACATGACTTTTTCTCTTCAGGGTCAATACACATGTTTTCTTACACTGAGCATTAATAGAGATGTTCAGTACTCTACTTGTTTAAACACATGTGTTTTTCTCTTCAGCGTCAATACACATGTATTCTTACATAGAATATTAAGAGAGATGTTGTTTGCTTTTTGCATTTGAACACATGTGTTTTTGTCTTCAGCCCCTATACACATGTTTTCTTACATAGAGCATTAAGAGAGATGTTGCCTCCACTCCTCGTTTGAACACATTTGTTTTTCTCCTCAGCATCCATAGACACGTTTTTTTTTTACACAGAGCATTAAGAGAGATGTTGCTTCATTTCCTTGTTTGAACACATGTGTTTTTGTCTTCAGCATCAATACACACGTTTTCTTATACAGAGCATAAGAGATTGTGAGCGCCCTCTTTGTTTAAACACAGGTGCTCTTTTCTTCAGTTTCCATACAAATGTTTTCTTACACAGAGCATTAAGAGAGGTGTTGCTTCCTCTCCTTAATCAAGAACATGTTTTCTCCTAAACATCAATACACATGTTTTCTTACACATAGCATTAATAGTGATGTTGCTTCCTCTATTGTTTGAACAGATGTGTTTTTTTCTTCAGTGTCAATAGTCACATTTTGTTACCCAGAGCATTGAGGGAGATGGTGCTTCCTCTCCTCCTTTGAACACATGTGTTTTTATATTCAGCATAATACACAACTTTTCTTACACAGAGCATAAAAAGAGATGTTGCTTCCTCTCCTCCTTTGAACACATGTATTTTATTTTCAATGTCATTACACATGTTTTCTTATACAGAGCAATAAGAGAGAGGTTGTTTTCTCTCCTTGTTTGAACACATGAATCTTTCTCTTCAGCATCAGTACAAGCATTTTCTCACACACAGAATTAAGAGAGATGCTGCTCCCTCTCCTCCTTTGAACACATGTGTTTTTCTCTTCAGCATCAATACTCATATTTGCTTACAAAGAGCATTAAGAGAAATTTTGCCTCCACTCCTAGCTTGCACACATCTTTTTCTCTTCAGCAGAAAAACATACATTTTCTTACACAGAGCATTAAAGAGATGTTGAGTCCTCTACTTGTTTAAACACATGTGTTTTTCTCTTCAGTGTCAATACACATGTTTACTTACACAGAGCATAAAGAGAGATGTTGTTTCCTCTTCTCATTAGAACACATGTGTTTTTCTCTCCAGCAACAATACACATGTTTTCATACACAGAGCATTAGAGATGTGGAACCCTATCCTTATTTAAACACAGGTGTTTTTATCTTCAGCACCCATACACATGTTTTCTTACACAGAGCATTAAGAGAGTTGTTGCTTCCTCTTCTTAATCTAACACATGTGTTTTTCTTCTAAACTTCAATACTCCTGTTTTCTTACACAGAGCATTAAAGAGATGTTGCTTTCTGTCCTCGTTTGAACACGTATTTTTTTTCACCATCCATACAAACACTTTCTTACACAGAGCATTTAGAGAGATGTTGCTTCCTTGCTTCATTTGAACACATGTGTTTTCCTCTTCTCATCGATACACACATTTTCTTACACAGAGCATTAAGAAACATGTTACTTCCTATACTCTCCACTTTGACAGGCCATGCTCACTTTGATTGGCCACGCCCAGTTTGACTTACCACGCCCAGACCTAGAAATGCACACTTTGGCCACGACCACTTTGAATGACCACGGCAACACTGGGACAAAGCCTCTTTGTGTGACCATGCCCACACCAAGTCACGCTTACTTTGTCTGAATAAGGCCACTTTAATTGCCCACGGACACTTTTATTGACCACAGCCACTGCATGCCACGCACACATTGACAGACCACACTCACACCAGACCATGAATATTTAATTAAATGAGCCAACTTTTTGCATGACCAGTTTGACCTTGCACACACAATACCATGCCCTCTTTGACTGGCCATGCCAACTTTGATTGGCTACAACCACTTTGACTGACCACACCAACACAATACCACGCACACTTTGACAGACCACACATCAGTAACTGAACAGGCCTACTTTGGATGGTCATGCCCATGTTGACAGACCATGCCCAGTTTGACTGACCAAAAAATTTTACTGGCCACGCCCACTTTGGTGGTTCATGACCACACCAAGCCACGCACACTTTGACTGGCCACAGTCACTTTGAATGTCCATAGCCACACCGGGTCATGGCCACTTTTTCTGACCAGGCCCACACCAAGCCATGCTTACTTTTATTGAATAAGGCAACTATGATGGGCTACAGACACTTGGACTGACCACGGCCACAACATGCCACTCACACATTGACTGACCATGCTCACACCAGGCTATGAATACTTTAATTAAACAAGCCCAGTTTTGCAATGTCCAGTTTGACTGACCATGCCCACACAATACCATGCCCATTTTGACTGACCACACCATCTTTGACTGGCCACGACCACTTTGACTGAACACACCCACACAATACCACACACACTTTGACCAACCATGCACAAGTGATCAAACATGCACACTTTGACTGGCCACGGACACTGTGAATGACCAGGACCACAACAGGCCACACCCACTTTGATCGATCACGCAAGGCCAAAACCACTTTAATTGACCAAGCCCATTTCGACTGGCCATGCACACTTTAACTAACCATGGCTACAGCAGGCCGCAGCCATTTTGTCTGACCATGACCACACCAAGCCACACTTTCTTTGACTGCACACGGCCACTGTGACTGGACATGGACAATTTGACTTACCATGGCCAGAAGATACTATGCCCATATTGACTGAATATACTCACACCAGGCCACAAATACTTTAATTAAACAAACCACTATGACTGGTCACACACACTTTTCATGTCCACGCCCACTTTGACGCATGATGCCCACATCAAGCCACACCAACTTTGACTGACCACAACCACTTAGACTGACCATGCCCACAATGGCTGACCACGCCCTCTTCTGGCATCATTTGAACACATGTGTTTTCACTTCAGCGGAAAAACACACATTTTCTTCCACAGAGCAGTAATAGAGATGTTGCTTCCTCTATTGTTTGAACAGATGTGTTTTTTCTTCAATGTCAAGAGTCACATTTTGCTGCCCAGAGCATGAAGGGAGATGGTGTTTCCTCTCCTCGTTTGAAAACATGTGGTTTTCTCTTCATCATTAATACACAACTTTTCTTACACAGAGCATAAAAAGGGATGTTGTTTCCTCTCCTCATTTGAACACATGTATTTTATTTTCAATGTCAACACACATGTTTTCTTATACAGAGCAATGAGAGAGATGTTGTTTTCTCTCCTCGTTTGAACACATGAATCTTTCACGGCAGCAACAGTACAAACATTTTCTTACACACAGCATTAAAAGAGATGATGCTTCCTCTCCTCCTTTGAACACATGTGTTTTTCTCTTCAGTGTCAATACTCATGTTTGTTTACAAAGAGCATTAAGAGAGATGTTGCCTCCACTCCTAGTTTGCACAGGTCTTTGCTCTTCAGCATCAATACACACGTTTTCTTACACAGAGCATTAAGAGAGATGTTGCCTCCACTCCTCATTTAAACACATGTGCTTTTGTCTTCAGCATCTATACACATGTTTTCTTACATAGAACATTAAGAGAGATGTGGCTTATCCTCCTTGTTTGAACACATTCGTTTTTGTCGTCAGTGACCATATACACGTTTTCTTACAAAGAGCATTAAGAGAGATGTTGCTTCCTTTTCTTCTTTGAACACATAAGTTTTTGTCTTCAGTGTCCATACACATGTCTTCTTACACAGAGCACTGAGAGAGATGTTGAACCCTCTCCTTGTTTAAACCCAGGCGATTTTATCTTCAGCACCCATACATATGTTTTCTTACACAGAGCATTGAGAGAGATGTTGAACCCTCTCCTTGTTTAAACACAGGCAATTTTATCTTCAGCACCCATACACATGTTTTCTTACACAGAGCATTGAGAGAGATGTTGAACCCTCTCCTTGTTTAAACACAGGCGATTTTATCTTCAGCACCCATACACATGTTTTCTTACACAGAGCATTAAGAGAGATGTTCCTTTTCTCCTCATTTGCACACATATGTTTTTTTCTTCAGCATTCAAAAACACACTTTCTTACACAGAGCATTAAGAGAGATGTTGCTTCCTTGCATCGTTTGAATACATGTGTTTTTCTCTTCTGAGTCAATACACACGTTTTCTTACACAGAGCATTAAGAAACATGTTACATCCTATACTTTCCACTTTGACAGGCCACGTCCACTTTGACTGGCCACAGCCAGTTTGAATGTCCTTGACCAAACCGGGTCATGGCCACTTTGTCTGACCATGCCCATACCAAGCCATGCTTACTTTGACTGAATAAGGCTACTTTGACTGGCCACGGACACTTTGACTGACCACGGACACAACATGACACTCACACATTGATGGACCATGCTCACACCAGGCCATGAATACTTTAATTAAACAAGCCCAAGTTAGCCACGTCCAGTTTGACTGACCATGCCCACACAATACCATGCCCATTTAGACTTACCAGGCCCAAACAATACCACACACACTTTGAGCATGCAGAAGTGATCGAACATGCACACTTTGACTGGCCACAGACAATGGGAAAGACCACGACCACAACAGGCAACACCCACTTTGATTGATCATGCCCACACAACGCCAAAACCACTTTAACTGACCAAGCCCATTTCTACTGGCCATGCACACTTTGACTGGCCTCGGCTACAGCAGGCCACAGCCACTTTGTCTGACCATGCCCACACCAAGCCATGCTTACTTTGACTGCACACAGCCACTGTGACTGGACATGGACAATTTGACTGACCATGGCCACAAGATGCTATGCCCACATTGAATTAATATGCTCACACCAGGCCAAGAATACTTTAATTAAACAAGCCCACTATGACTGGTCACGTCCACTTTGACTGGCCACACACACTTTTCATGTCCACGCACACTTTGACAGAGCACAACACCCACACCAAGCTAAGCCAACTTTGACTTAATGCACCCACTTAGACTGACCATGCTCACAATGGCTGAACATGCCCTCTTCTGGCCTCATTTGAACACATGTGTTTTTCACTTCAGTGGGAAAACACACGTTTTCTTCCACAGAGCAGTAATAGAGATGTTGCTTCCCCTATCGTTTGAACAGATGCGTTTTTTCTTCAATGTCAATAGTCATGTTTTGATACCCAGAGCATTAAGGGAGATGATGCTTACTCTCCTCCTTTGAATACATGTGCTTTTCTCTTCAGCATTAATACACAACTTTTGTTACACAGAGCATAAAAAGGGATGCTGCTTCCTCTCCTAATTTGAAGACATGTATTTTATTTTCAATGTCAATACACATGTTTTCTAAACAGAGCAGTAAGAGAGATGTTGCTTTCTCTCCTTGATTGAACTCATGCATTTTCCCTTCAGCATCAAAAAAAAATTTACTTACACACAGCATTAAGAGAGGTGATCCTTCCTCTCCTCCCTTGAACACGAGTTTTTCTCTTCAGTGTCAATACTCACATTTGTTTACAAAGAGCATTAAGAGAGATGTTGCCTCCACTCCTAGTTCGCACATGTCTTTACTCTTCAGCTTCAATACACACTTTTTCTTGCATAGAGCATTAAGAGAGATGGTGAGTCCTCTACTTGTTTAAACACATGTGTTTTTCTTCAGCGTCAATACACAAGTTTTCTTACACAGAGCATTAAGAGAGATGTTGTTTCCTCTCTTTCTTTGAACACATGTGTTTTTGTCTTCAGCGTCTATACACATGTTTTCTTACATAGAACATTAAGAGAGATGTGGCTTATTCTCCTTGTTTGAATACATTTGTTTTTCTCGTCAGTGTCCATACACACGTTTTCTTACAAAAAGCATTAAGAGAGATGTTGCTTCCTTTCAATCTTTGAACACATGTGTTTTTGTCTTTTGTGTCCATACACACTTTTTTTTTACACAGAGCATTAAGAGAGATATTGAGCCCTCTCCTTGTTTAAACACAGGTGATTTTATCTTCATCGACCATACACATGTTTTCTTACACAGAGCATTAAGAGAGATGTTCCTTTTCTCCTTGTTTGCACACATATGTTTTTTTCTTCAGTGTCCAAAACACACTTTCTTACACAGAGCATTAAGAGAGATGTTCCTTTTCTCCTCGTTTGTGCAATGTTTTTTTTCTTCAGCATCCATACACACATTTTCTTACACAGATCATTAAGAAACATATTAATTCCTATGCTTTCCACTTTGACAGGCCACGCCCACTTTGATTGTCCACAACCACTTTGACTTAACATGACCACACCAAGCCATGTACACTTTGACTGGCCACAGTCACTTTGAATATCCATGGCCACACCATCTCATGGCCTCTTTGTCTGACTATGCCCACACCATGCCATGCTTACTTTGACTAAATAAGGCCTCTTTGATTGGCCACAGACACTTTGACTGACCACGGACACAACATGCCACTCACACATTGACTGATCATGCTCACACCAGTCCATGAATACTTTAATTAAACAAGCCCACTTTGGCCACAACCAGTTTGACTGACCATGCCCACACAATACCATGCACATTTTGACTGACCACGCCAACTTTAACTGGCCATTACCACTTTGACTGACCATGCCCACACAATGTCACACACATTTTGACCGATCATGCACATGTGATCAAACATGCACACTTTGACTGGCTTCGGACACTGTGAATGACCACGACCATAACAGGCCACACCCACTTTGATTGATCATGCCCACACCAGGCCAAAAGTACTTTAATTCACCAAGCCCATTTCAACTGGCCATGCACACTTTGACTGACCACGGCTACAGCAGGACACAGCCACTTTGTCTGACCATGCCCACACCAAGTCATGCTTACTTTGACTTCCCAAGGCCACTGTGACTGGACATTGACAATTTGACTGACCATGTCCACAAGATCCTATGCCCACATTGACTATGTATGCTCACACCATCCACGAATACTTTAATTAAACAAGCCTCTATGACTGGCCACACACACTTTTCATTTCCACGCCCAATTTGACAGAGCACAACCACTTTGACACACGACATCCACACCAAGCCACGTCAACTTTGACTGAACACATCCACTTAGACTGACCATGCCCACAATGGCTAACCACACCCTCTTCTTGCCTATTTTGAACACATGTGTTTTTCACTTCAGTGAGAAAACACATGTTTTCTTCCACAGAGCATTAATAGATATGTTGCTTCCTCTATCATTTGAATAGATGTGTTTATTACTTCAATGTCAATAGTCATGTTTTGCTGCCCAGAGCATTAAGGGAGATGATGCTTACTCTCCTCCTTTGAACACATGTGCTTTTCTCTTCAGCATTAATATACAACTTTTGTTACACGGAGCATGAAAAGGGATGCTGCTTCCTCTCCTAATTTGAACACAAGTATTTTATTTTCATTGTCAATACACATGTTTTCTTACACAGAGCAATAAGAGAGATGTTACTTTCTCTCCTTGATTTAACACATGCATTTTTCTCTTCAGCATCAGTAAAAACATTTTCTTACACACAGCATTAAGAGAGATGATGCTTCCTCTCCTCCTTTGAACACATGTGTTTTTCTCTTCAGCATTAATACTCACATTTGTTTACAAAGAGCATTAAGAGAGATGTTGTTTCCACTCCTAGTTTACACAAGTCTTTACTCTACAGCATAAATACATATGTTTTCTTAAACAGAGCATTGAGATAGATGTTGAGTCCTCTACTTGTTTAAACACATGTGTTTTCTCTTCAGTGTCAATACACACATTTTCTTACATAGAGCATTTAGAGAAATGTTGCTTCCACTCCTCCTTTGAACACATTTGTTTTTCTTATCAGGGTCAATACATATGTTTTCTTACACAGAGCATTAAGAGAGATGTTGTTTCCTCTCCTCATTTGAACACATGTCTTTTTGCCTTCAGCCTCTATACACGTTTTCTTACATAGAGCATTAAGAGAGATGTTGCTTCCACTCCTCGTTTGAGCACATTTGTTTTTCTCCTCAATATCCATACATATGTTTTCTTACATAGAGCATTAAGAGAGATGTTTCTTCCACTCCTTGTTTGAACACATTTGTTTTTTTTCTCAGCATCCATAGACATGTTTTGTAACACAGAGCATTAACAGATATATTGCTTCCTTTCCTTGTTTGAACACATGTGTTTTTGTCTTCAGCATCAATACACACGTTTTCTTACACAGAGCATTAGAGATATTGAGCACTCTCTTTGTTTAAATTCATGTGTTTTTATCTTCAGCACCTATACACATGTTTTCTTACACAGAGCAGTAAGAAAGGTGTTTCTTCCTCTCCTTAATCTAACACATGTGTTTTTCTCCTAAACATCATTACACATGTTTTCTTACACATAGCATTAATAAAGATGTTGCTTCTGCTATCAGTTAAACAGATGCGTTTTTTTCTTCAGCATCAATAGTCACGTTTTGCTACCCAGAGCTTTAAGGGAGATGTTGCTTCCTCTCCTCCTTTGAACACATGTGTTTTTCTCTTCAGTGTCATTACTCATATTTGATTACAAAGAGCATTAAGAGAGATGTTGTCTCCACTTCTAGTTTGCACATATCTTTTTCTTCAGCGTCAATACACACGTTTTCTTACACAGAGCATTAAGAGAGATGTTGAATTCTCTACTTGTTTAAACACATGTGTTTTTCTCTTCAGTGTCAATACACATGTATTCTTACACAGAGAATTAAGAGAGATGTTGTTTCCTCTCCTCGTTTGAACACATGTGTTTTTGTCTCCAGCATCCATACACACCTTTTCTTACCCAGAGCATTGGAGATGTGGAGCCATCTCCTGGTTTAAAGACAGGTGTTTTTATCTTCTACACCTATACACATGTTTTCTTACACAGAGCATTAAGAGGATTTTTGCTTCCTCTTCTTAATCTAACACATGGGTTTTTCTCCTATACTTCAATACTCGTGTTTTCTTACTCAGAGCATTAAGAGAGATGTTTCTTTCTGTCCTCGTTTGAACACATATGTTTTTTTATTCAGCGTCCATACATGCTTTGTTACACAGAGCATTGAGAGAGATGTTGCTTCCTTGCTTCGTTTGAACACATGTGTTTTTCTCTTCTGCATCGATACACACTTTTTTTACACAGAGCATTAAGGAACATGTTACTTTCTATACTCTTCACTTTGACAGGCCATGCCCACTTTGATTGGCCACATACAGTTTGGCTTACCATGCCCACACCTAGCCACACCCACTTTGACTGGCCATGGCCACAATGAATGACCATGGCCACACAGGGTCACAACCTCTTTGTGTGACCATGCCCACACCAAGCCATGCTTACTTTGACTGAATAAGGCCAATTTGACTGGCCACAAACACTTTTACTGACCACGGCCACCACATGCCATGCACACATTGACTGACCACGCTCACATCAGGCCATCAATACTTTAATTAATCAAGCCAACTTTGGCCACAACCCGTTTGACCATGCCCACACAATACCACACACAATTTGTCTGCCCACACCCAAGTAACCAAACAGGCCTACTTTGAATGGCCATGCTCACGTTGACAAACCATGCCCAGTTTGGCTGACCATAAAAATTTTCCTTGCCACGCCCACTTTGGTGGTCCATGCATACACCAAGCCATGCCAAATTTGACTGGTCATGCCCACAGTGACTGTCCATGCCTACTTTGATTGTCCAAGTGAACAGTGACTGACCATGCCTACTTTAACTGGAAATGCCAATTTTAACTCACCATGCCCACTGCAAGCCATTCCAACTTTGACTGAACACACCCACTTTTACTGTCCACAGCCAGTTCGACCATGGATACAACATGCTACACATTCTTTGATTGACCACACACACTTTGACTGACAACGCCCACACCAAACCATGCCCACTTTGACTGTCCATGGCCACTGTGAATGACCACGACCACAACAGGCCACACTCACTTTGATTGATTATGCTCACCCCAGGCCACTACCACTTAAATGGACCAAGCCCATTTTAACTGGCCATGCACACTTTGAGTGACGACGTCTACAACATTTCACAGCCACTTTGTCTGACCACGCCCACACCAAGCCACATTTACTTTGCCCGCACATGGCCACTGTGACTGGACATGGACTCTTTGACTGACCATGGCCACAACATGCCACACCCACATTGACTGACCATGGTCACCAGGCCACAAATACTTTAATTAAACAAGCCCACTATGGCTCACCATGTCCAGTTTGAGTGGCCACACAAACTTTTCATGTCTACGCCCACTTTGACAGAGCAGTCCTGTAGGGTGCAGTTGACCCTTGCACAACTTGCTGGACTCTAGCTATTACATCTGTGCCGCTTATGCTAATTTGCCACTTCTTATCACCTATCAAAAACTATATGCTAATGAGGTATTACTTTGGACCTATCACCAGTTATATTCTAATGAGGCATTACGTTGTGCACCAATCACACATCCCAGCTTCCCTATATTAGCAGGCTGTATTTCAGGCTCAGGGTCTTCTTTCCACCAATCTCAACTGAGCTGTCCTCCAATTAATTGTGATCTGAGAAGAATCATGCATGTGGTGGCTCATCATTCTTCAGGCCAGAAAGCAGCTCCCACAAGTGGTGCCAAAACCCAGGAACCTTTGCGCCACGCAAAGAAGACTGATTCAGAACTCAACACGCTGAGTGGACCATCGGTGAGGTTGCTGCAGTAGAGTCTTAAGGAGATTCAGAACTGCTGTAATCAGGAAGGTTAACCAGTAAGTCACACAGGAAAATAGTGGGACCTGAGTTAAGGAGGAAAACTCTGCTTGTAGAAAAAAGCAGAGAACAAGGCATCTGCTGATGAGAGGATCTAACCTGTTGGTAGTTTGGAGTTGTTTAAGATATAAAGGGTTTTAAACAGGCAACGATATGGGTGTAAATTCCTCTCACCCAAATGCAACAGCTTTGAAAGAGCTGTTGAAGAATAATGGTGTGAGCATTAAATGAAGGTAGCAATTAAAGGTTACACAAGGATGAGGTTTTAACCTTATGTCCAATTTTTTTGTCTCTTAAGGAGCTGCTTCATTAAGGTTTTTTTCCTGAGTCCACTCTGCTTGCTAGCAGTTGGAGAGATAGATGAATTTAAAGCAGCCAAGAGGGGCGGAGTCAGTAATTACAATTTGCCCCCTCCTCCATATTGCCAGCCTGGTGAGGGCATCTGATCTAAGTCACCAGACAACACAAAAGTGTGAAAGAGAGTCCAGCATCAGCTGTGTCCTACTGTGCTGGTGGCTTTTCCAGTTTTTCAAGATAACCAGGGTCAAAGGTATCAGGAGCTTTTAGATTTTAAGACAGTGAAATCCCTGGCAGAGTCTGTCAGCACTTATGGCACTACTGCATCTATTATAGTAGCACAGGTTGAGGCATTGAGTAGATCTGCCATGATGCCTAGTCACTGGAGTAGCTTAGCAAAAGTGTGTCTCAATCCTGGGCAATATTTAGACTGGAAGTCAATTGTGACTGATCTGGCACATAGTCAGGCCCAGGAGAACACTGCCAATGGGCAGCCAGCATGGAGTGCAGATATACTGTTAGGGCAAGGACAATGGGTAAATAATCAGACAGCATATCCTGTGGAAGTTTATACTCAAATAAACACCATCAATATTAAGGCTTGGTGAGCCCTCTCCAATAAGGGTGAGGTCTCATGGAACCTTACCAAAATAATAAAGGGCAGCACTGAACCATTTTCTGACTTTGTAGCTCGCATAATGGATGGAGCAGGACAAATTTTTGGTGATGTGGAAACTGCACTGCCGCTAGTAAAGCAATTACTTTATGTGTAGTGTACAAAAGAGTGCCAGATGGCCAATGCACCTGTATGGGTACCTCAGTGGCCTATGTCAAAAGAAAAATTGGAAGCAGCCCCTTCTATGGAATTGTTAGAATTAGTGTTGAGTTTCTTAACCAAGGAATTAAAAGATAAAAATTTGTTTATTGCTCCAGAGAAGGCACAGAATGGAGGAGAAATTGAATTTTTAGGAGCTATTATTCAGAATGCCCATGTTAGACCACAAAAGGTAGAAATTAGGACCAATTGCTTAAGGACTTTAAATGATTTTCAAACATTGCTTGGAGATATAAATTGGATTCAGTCATATTTGAAATTACCTCACTTTGAGCTTAAACCCTTATTTGATATTTTAGAGGGAAACCCAGACCTTAATTCCCCACACAAACTAACCCCAGAGGCTCAGATAGCACTTCAAAAGTTAGAGCAAGCAACACTAGGGCACAGTTGGTGCACTGTGATGAATCCAAGCCCATTTGGATGTGTATCCTCCCCACTTTAGGCTTCCCAACTGGTGTTCTTTGGCAAGAAGGGCCTCTACTGTGGGTGCATTCTAAATCTACAGGGATGAGAACCTTCTCCCATTATCCATCCATGAAGGCTAGGGTTGCATTATTAGGCATTAAACAATTTATTACAACTTTTTCCAAGACAATTGACCGACTTATAGTCCCTTATACAAAAGAAAAAGTAGAGATATTGGCTGCCACTACCTCAGATTGGTATATATTGGTTTGTGCCTTTTCTGGTACAATTGATAATCATTTGCCCAAGAGTGAACTTTTAAGATTTGTAGTTCAGCAGCCTGTGGTGTTCCCTCAGATCACATGGCAGCAACTGTTGAGCAATGCCTTAACCATCTACACGGATGGGTCTAAGACTGGGAAAAGAGCCTACATGGTGCAAGGAGGCTCACCTGAAACTGTTGAGTGCGGTCCAAATGCTCCCCAAATAGTAGAATGCCAAGTAGTTTTAGAGGTTTTTAAATGTTTTCCTGAGTCTTTCAACTTGGTATCTGATTCATTGTATGTGGTGAATGCTGTTGAAAATTTAGAAATTGTTTCCTATATTAAACCCTCTAGTATGGTAGCCTCATTTTTAGAAGGAATAAGAGGTGAGATTTTGCATCGATCCAATTCCTTTTATATTACCCATATCTGAGCTCACTCTTTGTTACCTAGTCCTATGTCAAAAGCCAATGAAGAAGTTGATCTGGCAACATGCCCTTTCGTGGCATAGGACTCAGAAACACAAGCGCGAGAGTTTCATAGCTTATACCATGTTTCATCTGCTATTTTAAGAACTAAATTTAAAATTTCTAGGGAGATAGCTAGGAATATTGTGAAAAGTTGTTCTGTTTGTGTGCAATTCTTTCCCGCTGAGAAAATAGTTGTTAATTCCAAAGGCATATTTTCCACTTGAAATTTGGCAGATGGATATTACCCATCTTCCATCCTTTGGAAAGCTTCAGTATGTGCATGTCTCTATTGATACATGTTCTGGGGTAATGCACACTACACCTCTTTCTGGGTAAAGGGTTCACAATGTCATTACCCACTGCCTTGAAGCTTGGGGCGCTTGGGGCAAGCCCTATACACTGTAAACAGACAAAGGGCCAGCTTAAGCATCTAAGAGTTTTGCCTCATTTTGTCACAAAATGCAAGTGAAACATATCACAGGCCTGCTCTATAATCTAAAAAAGGCAAGGGATAATAGAGCATACACATCATACAGTCAAGATCTTCCTGCAAACACAAAAAGGGGGAATAGCAGAGAATTGCACCACCAAACAAAGGCTCTCTTTTGCTTTATTCACTATAAATTTTTTAAATTTAAATGATAAAAATGAAACCATTGCCAAACGTCACATGATGTCAGAACCCAACAATCAAGGCAAAGTTTTGTTTAAGGATAACCTTTCTAATCAATGGCGAGGCCCGGATCATGTTACCATTCAATCCAGGGTATCTTTATGTGTTTCTCCACAGAATCAGGAACCAGTCTGTGTGCCATCAAGATTGACAAGACATGTTGAGAACAACTCTAAGGATGATGCTGATATGGATACTCCTGACCGTCTTCCCCCTGATTCAGGTGGAAAGTGAGAATTGGTCTATGGAGGACAAAAAGATGATCCTCAAGCAAAAGTTCCAGATCGCACATTTCAATGCTACAAGATTGGAGCCTGTTACACTTGGGGACTTTACTTCTTGGCTCACTTCTGTCCTTTCCTTTTCCAAGGAGTCGGTGGGATTGGGAACCTTTGCAGTCTGCTGTTTATTTGGCTGGTTTGTCATATTCACATCAAAGCGCATCAAGAAAAAGTCCTACTCACTCAGGCACTCTTGGCTGTTGATGCAGGGCACTCCCCTGTAGCCTGGCTCTCTGCCCTTAGTGACTTATAATGATTGCCCTTGCACAGAGAGGATTTAGCTACCATTGCACCTCTATAGGGAATCATTCTCCTCTGAGACAGCCTTTGCACACTGCCGCTCTCACTGGCCTTGATCGTAGGAAGGCGCCTTGGGGATCCTGGCAGCAGGAAACAGCCTTTGAGCGGTGGGCACATCATGAGGTGAACACCTGTATGGCCTATATCCTGTCTGTGCCATAAGAAAAAGAAAAAGGGGGAGATGTAGGGTGTGGTTGGCCCTTGCACCACTTGCTGTACCCCAGCTATTGCATCTGTGCCTCTTATGCTAATTAGGCATCGAGTAGTGACCAATGCGATGTGAAACCAGAATATGCTAATGAAGTATTACTTTGGACCTATCACTAGCTATATGCGAATGAGGTATTACTTTGGGCCTATCACTGGCCATTTACATACCAGGCTGCACACACTTTTAATTCAATGCACACAAAAAGCCATACCCACACTAGGCCATGTACACAATGACTGACTCCACCCACTTTGTTCATGTCCACCTTGACTGACCACACCCACTTAGACTGGCTATGCTTATTTTCACCAATAACACCCACACAATACAACACACACTTAGACTGACCACGCCCACTTTGACTGACCATGCTCATACAATACCATGCCCACTTTGACTGACCGCACCCATACGATATCACACCCACTTTGAATGACCACACCCAGTTTGACAAACCACACCCATTTTGACTGACCATGCCCACTTTGACCAACCATTCCCACTTTACTGAACATGTCCATATTGTGTAAGCAAGCCCACTTTGACTGGTCAGGCCCACATTGACTGACTATGTCCACTGTGACTGTCCATGTCCACAAAAGGTCACGCCCACCTCAGAGCTCCTTTTACCACATGTATTTTATCCTCAATGTCAATACACACGTATTCTTACACAGAGCAGTAAGAGGGATGTTGCTCGTTGAACACATGCGTTTTTCTCTTCAGCATCAATGCACACACTTGCTTCCCCAGGGCATTAAGAGAGATGATGCTTCCTCTCCTTGTTTGAACACATGTGTTTTTGTCTTCAGCAACATTACACACGTTTTCTTACAAAGTGCTTTAAGAGAGATTTTGCTTCTAGTTCTTATTTGAATACATGTTTTTGTCTTCAGTGTTAATTCACACGCTTTCTTACACAGAGCATTAAGAGAGATGTTCCTACCTCTCCTTGTTTGAACACATGTGTTTTTCTCTTTAGCAGCAATACACACATTTTTTTACACAGAGCATTAAAATAGATGTTCCTCCCTGTCCTCGTTTAATCACATTGTTTTTGTCTCCAGCATCAATACATGTTTTCTTACACAGATCATTAAGAGCGATGTTGCTTCCTCTCCTTGTTTAAATACACATGATTTTATCTTCAGCTTCTATGTACATGTTTTCTTACACAGAGCATTTAGAAAGATGTTGCTTTCTCCCCTCTCCACTTTGCTGAACCACGCCCACTTTGACTGACCATGCCCACATTGACATATCACACACACACCAATCCATGACCACTTGACTGGCCATTCACACATCAGGCCACACCCACTTTGAATATATTGCACACAAATGGTCACACCCACACTAGGCCATGTACACAATGACTGACCCCATCCAGTTTGTCCATGTCCAGTATGACTGACCACACCCACTTTGATTGGCCATGCCAACGATTAGTGATCATGCACAATTTGACTGACCACACCCAGTATGAGTGACCATGCACACACAAGGCTATGTCCACAGTGAATTACCACCCCCACAGTGACTGACCATACCCACTTTGACTGACCAGACCAACTTTGACTGGCCATGCCAACTTATTCTTGCCATTCACACATTTACCACACCAACACCAGGTAATGACCACTGTGACTGACAATGCCCAAATTGACTGACCACACCCACTTTGAAAGGCCACACTAATATTTACAGACCACGCCGACACCAAGCCACATGCGCGCTGACTGACCATGCCCACAGTGCCAGACTTTGCCGACTTTAACTGGCCACACCCACAACAGACCATGCATGCAGTGACTGACCATGCTGACACCAGACCACTAAATAAGAAAGATTTAAGCTAAGTAAAAAGCTATATATTATAGTGATCAGTTTAAGCTGGTTTGGACCACGCTCACTTTGAATGACCACCTCACAGAGTGTGACCACGCCCACTTTGACTGACCAGCCCATAGTGACTGGCCGCACCCACTTTGATTGACAACTCCCACTTTGACTGACCATGCCCAATTTGACTGACTATGCCAAATTTGACTGACCATGCTGACAGTGACTGACCACGCAGACAGTGACTAACCATGCACACACAAGACCATTCCCACTTTGACTGCCCACAACAACTTTGACCGGCCATGCCCACATTTACTGACCATGCCCACTTTGACTGACTTTCCCAAATTTGACTGACCATGCCAACCGTGACTGACCACACACACAGTGACTGACCACGCAAACACAAGACCATTCCCACTTTGACTGCCCACAAAAACTTTGACTGGCCACGCTCCCTTTGACTGGCCATGCCCACTTTTACAGACCATATAGTATCACACCCACTTTGAATGACCACACCCAGCTTGACAAACCACACCCACTTTGACTGACCATGCCCACTTTGACCAACCATGCCCACTTTACTGAACACTCCCATATTGTGAAATCAAGCCCACTTTGACTAGTCAGGCCCACATTGACTCACTACGTCCACTGTGACTGTCCATGTCCACAAAAGGTCACGCCCACCTCAGGGCTCTTTTTACCACATGTATTTTATCTTCAATGTCAATACACACATATTCTTACACAGAGCAGTAAGAGGGATGTTGCTCTTTGAACACATGCGTTTTTCTCTTCAGCATCAATACACACACTTGCTTCCTGAGGGCATTAAGAGAGATGTTGCTTCCTCTCCTTGTTTGAACATATGTGTTTTTGTCTTCAGCCACATTATACAAATTTTCTTACAAAGTGCATTAAGAGAGATTTTGCTTCTAGTTCTTGTTTGAACACATGTGTTTTTGTCTTCAGTGTCAATTCACACGTTTTCTTACACAGAGCATTAAGAGAGATGTTCCTTCCTCTCCTTGTTTGAACACATGTGTTTTTCTCGTTAGCGGCAATACACACATTTTCATACACAGAGCATTCAGAGAGGTGTTCCTTCCTGTCCTCATTTAATCACTTGTGTTTTTGTCTCCAGCATCAATACATGTTTCCTTACACAGATCATTAAGAGTGATGTTGCTTCCTCTCCTTGTTAAATACACATGTTTTTATCTTCAGCATCAATGCACACGTTTTCTTACACAGAGCATTTAGAAAGATGTTGCTTTCTCTCCTCTCCACTTTGATGAGCCACACCCACTTCGAGTGACCATGCCCACATTGACATATCACACCCACACCAATCCATGATCACTTGACTGGCCATTCACACACAAGGCCTAACCCACTTTGAATTCAATGCACACAAAAGGCCACACACACTAGGCTATGTACACAATGACTGACCCCATCCACTTTGTCCATGTGCACTTTGACTGACCACACCCATTTTGACTGGCCATGCCCACGATGACTGACCATGCACAATTTGACTGACCACACCCAGTATGAGTTACCACGCACACACAAGGCTATACCCACAATGAATTACCACCCCCACAGTGACTGACAACACCCACTTTGACTGACCAGACCAACTTGGACTGGCCATGCCAACTTATACTTGCCACACACACATTGACCACACCAACACCAGGTAATGATCACTGTGACTGACTATGCCCAAAATGACTGACCACGCACACTTTGCCTGAGCACGCCCACTTTGACTGGGCACACACATTTTGACTGACCATGCCCATGCAGGACCACAGCTACTTTGAGTTATCATGCCCACACTGACTGGCCAAGACCACAGTGACTGACCACACCCACTTTGAGAGGCCACACCAATATTTACAGACCATACCAACACCACGCCCACAGCGATTGACTATGCCCACTTTAACTGGCCACACCCACACCAGGTCATGCACGCAGTGACTGACCATGCCCACACCTGACCACTAAATAAGAAAGCTTTAAGCTAAGTATAAAGCTATATATTATAGTGATCAGTTTAAGCTGGTTTGGACCAAGCCTACTTTGACTGACTACACACACATTGACGTACCACGCAAACACAAGACCATTCCCACATTGACTAACCACAACAACTTTGACTGACCATGCCCATTTTGAGTGACCATGCCCACTCTGACTGACCATGACGACAGTGACTGACCACATACACAGTGACTGACCACGAACACACAAACCATTCCTAATTTGACTGCCAAAACAATTTTGAATGGCCATGCTACCTTTGACTGGCCATGCCCACTTTTATGGACAATGCCCACACCAACCCACATCCACTTTGACTGTCCACACCCACACAAGGTCATGCCCACTGTGCCTGACTATACCCAAATTGAATGACCACACCCACTCTGGGCCACACCTACTCTAACTGACCATGCCCACATTGATTCATCATGCCCACTTTGCCTGTGTATGCCCACTTTGCCTTTTTTGTCTATTTTGACTGACCACACCCACCCAAGGCCACACCTACTTTGACTGACCATGTCCAATTTGAGCAGCTAAGCACATTGTGAGTGACCATGACCATATTGACTGGCCACCCCCATTTTTACAGACAACACCAACAACAAGCCACATGCATGTTGACTGACCATGCCCACAGCGACTGAATACACCCACTTTGACTGAACACGCCCACTTTGTCTCTCCCTGCCCACAGTGACTGACCAGGCCCATGTTGACTGACCATGCCCATTTTGTTGAACCACGACCACACCAAGCCACGCCCACTTTGACTAGCCATACCCATAGCAGGCCACGCCCACATTGATAACCTCACCCACAGCAGCAAAATAAATAAGAAAGTTAAACCTAAATATAAAACTATATATTAAGCGATCATTGTGAAGTGGTGTGGATCACACCAAGTTTGACTGACCATGTCCACTTTAAGTGACCACTGGAACATTGACTGACCATGCACCCATCAGGCCTTATTTGAGCACATGTGTTTTTCTCTTCAATGTCAACATACATGTTTACTTACAAAGAGCATTAAGAAAGATGTTGCTTTCTCTCCTCGATTAAACACATGTGTTTTTGTCTTAAGTGTCAATACACACGTTTTATTAAACAGAGCATTAAGAAACATGTTGATTCCTCTCCTCATTTGAACGAATGTGTTTTCCTCTTCAGCACCAGTGCACATGTTTTCTTACAGAGAGCATTAAGAAGATGTTGGCTCCTGTCCTCATTTGAGCACATGTGTATTTATCTACAGTGCCAATACACGTTTTCTTACAAAGTGCATCAAGGGAGATGTTGCTTCCTCTCTTTTTTTTAAAACACATGTTTTTCTCTTCAGCGGGAATACACACGTTTTCTTACACAGAGCATATAGAAAGATGTTGACTCCACTCCTCTCCACATTGACAGGCCATGCCCTCTTTGAGTGACCATGAACACACAAAACCACACCCAAAGCATACCACACACACAGTGATCAATGACGTCCACATTGAGTAAACACGCCTGCATTGACTGACCACTCCCACTTTGACCAATCATGCTTTTAATGACCATGCTCACTTTGACCATGCCCACAGTGACTGACCAAACCCACTTTTAGTGACCATGAACCCAGAAAACCACACTCACTTCAGGCCACTCTCACAATGACTGACCATTCTGTCATTGAGTGACCATGCTCACTTTGACTGGCCTTTCCCACATTGACTGACCTCGCCCAATTTGAATGACCATGCCCACTTAGACAGAATTCACCCTCAGAAGACCACACCCACTTTGACTGGACACTCTCATTATGATTGGCCACTCCTACAGTGACTGACCATGCCCACACTTTTTGACCATGTCCACCTTGACTGACCACAGCCACTTTTTCTGGCCATGCCCACCTGGCCGACCATGCCCACTTTCGCTGGCCACATCCAATTTGACTGAGCATACCCACTTTGACTGTCCACAAACACAGTGACTGACCATGCCCGCTTTGACAGGGCATGCTCAGTTTGATGAACCACTACCACAGCAAGCCACACATACTTTGACCTACCACACCCACTTTGACTGACAACACCCAGTTTCACCATGCCCACTTTGACTGGCCATGCCCACATTGACTGACCACGGCCACATTGAATGATCATGCCACTTTACCTGAAGACACCCACAAAAGACCACAAACACTTTGACTGGCTATGCCCACTTTGACTGGCCAAACCCCAGTGACTGACCATGCCCACTTTTACTGGCAAAGCCCAATTTGATGGACTAAGAAAATACCAAGCCATGCCCACTTTGACTGACCACGCCCACAGTGACTGACCACGCAAGCTTTAGCTGACCATGCCCATTTTTACTATCCATTCCCACTTTGACTGTACAGGCATAGTTTGAGAAACCACACCCACTTTGACTAGCCACACTATAATTGAATGAGCAGGCCCACTTTGACTGAACACGCCCACTTTGACTGACAATGAGCACAGCCAGCCACACCCTCTGTGACTGACCACATCCACTTTGACTGACCATGCACACTTTGATTGACCATGAACACACAAGACCTCAAATACTTAGACTGACCATGCCCACATTGACTATGCCCACACCAGGCCATGCCCACTTTAATTGACCTCACCCACTTTGACTGGGCCTACACACAGTGACTGACCACGCCCACATCAAGCATGCCCACTTTGACTGTCAATGCCCACAGCAACTGACCACACCCACTTTTACTGACCATGCCCACTTTGTCTGGCCACACCCAAAGTCACTGACCAGGCCCACGTTGATAGACCATGCCCATTTTGTTGGACCACGACCACACAAAGCCACGCCCACTTTTACTGAACACACCCACTTTGACTGGCCATGCCCATAACAGGCCACGCCCACAGTGATAACCTAGCCCACAGCAACAAAATAAATAAGAATGTTAAACCTAAATATAAAACTATATATTAAGCTATCATTATGAGCTGGTGTGGATTGCACTAAGTATGACTGTCCATGTCCACTTTAACTGACCACTGGAACATTGACTGACCATGCCACCATCAGGCCTCCTTTGAATACATGTGTTTTTCTCTTCAATGTCAACACACACGTTTTCTTACACAGAGCATAAAGAAAGATGTTGCTTTCTCTCCTCGATTAACCACATGTGTTTTTGTCTTAAGTGTCAATACACATGTTTTATTAAATAGAGCATTAAGAAAGATGTTGATTCCTCTCCTCATTTGAACAAATGTGTTTTTCTCTTCAGTGCCAGTACACACATTTTCTTACAGAGAGCATTAAGAGAGATGTTGGTTCCTGTCCTCGTTTTTGCACATGTGTATTTGTCTACAGCGTCAATACACGTTTTCTTACAAAGAGCATCAAGGGAGATGTTGCTTCCTCTCTTTTGTTTAAACACATGTTTTTCTCTTCAGCGGGAATACACACGTTTTCTTATATAGAGCATTTAGAAAGATGTTGATTCCACTCCTCTCCACATTGACGGGCAATGCACAGTTGAATGACCACACCCACTTTGACTGACCACACCCACTTTGAGTGACCATAAACACTCAAAATCACACAAAGCAGACCACACCCAGAGTGATCAACCATGTCCATATTGAGTGAACACACCTAATTTGACTGACCCCTCCCACTTTGGTGACCATGCTAACCTTTAATAACCATGCTCACTTTGACCACGTCCACACAAGACAAAAAAACTTCATGCCCGCCCACTTTGACCACACCCACAGTGACTGACCAAACCCAATTTTAATGACCATGAGCCCAGAAACCCACACTCACATCAGGCCACACTCACAATGATTGACCATTCTCACATTAGCGACCAGGCCAACTTTAACTGGCCTTTGCCACATTGACTGACATCTCCCACTTTGAATAACCATGCCCACTTAGCTGTACAGGACTCACCCTCAAAGACCACACCCACTTTGACTGGACACTCCAATTATGATTGACCACTCCTAGAGTGACTAACCATGCATAAACTGATTGAACACATCCACCTCGACCGACCACAAACTCTTTTACTGGCCATGCCCACCAGGCTGACCACACCCACTTTAGCTGTCCACATCCACTTTGACTGAGCATACCCACTTTGACTGTCCACAAACACAGTGACTGACCATGCCCGCTTTGACTGTCCATGCTCAATTTGCTGGACCACACACACTCCAAGCCACACCCACTTTGACCAACCACACATGCTTTGATTGACCACACCCAATTTGACTGACCATGCACACTTTGACAGTCCATGCCCATATTGACTCACCACTCCCACATTGACCACGCCCAATTTGACTGAAGGCGCCCACACTAGACCACACCTACTTTGACTGGGAATGCCCACTTTGAATAGCCAAGCCCACAGTGACTGACCATGGCCACTTTTAATGGCAACAACCAATTTGGTGGACTAAGCAAATACCAAGCCATGCCACTTTGATTGACCACACCCACAGTGACTGACCATGCACAAAGTGACTGACCTCGCATGCTTTGGCTAACCATGCACACTTTGACTGGCCATGCCCACATTGACTGTACATGCCCAGTTTGATAGACCACGCCCACTTTGACTAGTCAAGCTATGATTGACTGAGCAGGCCCACTTTGACTGAACATGCCCACTTTGACTGACCATGCCCACATCAGGCCACACCCACAGAGTCTGACCATGTTCACTTTGACTGATTATGCACAGTTTGAGTGACCATGCCCACACAAGACCCTGCCTACTTAGACTGACCATGCCCACAGTGACTGACTGTGCCCACACCAGGCCATGCCCACTTTGAATGACCACACCGACTTTGACTGACCACACTCACTTTGAGTGACCATGAACACACAAAACCACAGCCAAATCAGACCACACCCACAGTGATCAAACACGTACACATTGAGAGAACACACCCACTTTGACTGGCCACTCCCACTTTGACTGACTATGCTAACCTTTAATGACCATGCTCACTTTGACCACGCCCACACAAGACCACACAAACTTTGAGCCCGCCCACTTTCCACGCCCACAGTCACTGATCTAACTCACTTTGAGTGACCATGAACCCAGAAAAACACACTCACATCAGGCCACACACACAATGACTGACCATTCTCACATTGACTGACCTTGCCCACTTTGAATGACCATGACCACGTAGACAGCACTCACCCTCAGAAGACCACACCCACTTTGACAGGACACTCCCAGTATGATTGGCAACTCCTAAAGTGACTGACCATGCCCACACTGATTGACAATGTCCACCTAGACCGACCATAACCACTTTTACTCACCATGCCCACCAGGCTGACCACACCCACTTTAGCTGGTCACATCCACTTTGACTGAACATATCCACTTTGACTGTCCACAAACACTGTGACTGACCATGCCTGCTTAGACTGGCCACGCTCACTTTGACAGACCACACCCACACTAAGCCACACACACTTTGACCAACCACACCCACTTTCACTGACCTTGCCCACTTTGACTGACCTTGCCCACTTTGACTGACCACACCCACTTTGACTGACCACGCCCAAAATGTCTGAACATGCCCTCAATGACTGAAGATGCCCACACAAGACCACATGCACTTTGACTGTGTATGCCCAAGTTGACTGGCCAAGCCCTCAGAGACTCACCATGCCCACTTTACTAGCAATGCCCAATTTGATGGACTAAGCAAATACCAAGCCATGCTCACTTTGACTGACCACTCCCACAGTGACTGACCATGCTCACAGTGACTGACCACATCAACAGTGACTGACCACGCACACTTTGGCTGACCATGCCCACTTAGGTTGGCCATGCCCACACTTACTGTACTCGCCCAGTTTGATAGACCATGCCAACTTCGACTAGCCACACTATGATTGACTGAGCAGGCCCTCTTTGACTGAACAGGCCCACTTTGATTGACCACACCCACAGCCGGCCACACCCACAGTGACTTACCATGTCCACTGTGACTGACCATGCACACTTTGAGTGACCATGCCCACACAAGACCTTGCCTATTTAGACTGACCACACCCACAGTGACTGACTATTCCCACACAAGGCTATGCCCACTTGATTGACCTCACCAACTGTGACTGGGTCCACACACAGTGACTGACCACGCTCACACCATGCATGCCCACTTTGACTGACAATGCCCACAGCAACTGACCCCACCCACTTTGACTGACCACACCCACTTTGAATCATCATACTTACTTAGACAGCACTCACATTCAGAAGACCACATCCGTATTGACTAGGCATTCCCAGGATGATTGGCCACTCCTACAGTGACTGACCATGCCCACACTGATTGTCCACGTCCACCTTGACTGACAACACTTATACTGGCCATGCCCATCAGGCCGACCATGGCCACTTTAGCTGGACACAATATCACAAACACTTTTATCTTCCACATCAACTTTCACCGCCCATGCCCACTTTGACTGAACTCGCCCATTTGACTGTCCTGGCCACTTTGACCACATCCACAACATGCCATGCTTTCTTTGTTTGACCACACCCACTTTGACTGACCATGCCCACACTAAACTTGCCAGCTTTTACTGGCCACAGCCACTATGAATGACCATGCCCACACAATACCACACCCACTTTGACCAGCCACACCAACTTTGACTTGCCACAAACACTTTGACTGTCCACATGCACACACCCACATTAACTGACCACACCAATGTTTACTAAACAGCCCCACACCAAGCCACTCCCACTTATACTGAACTTGCCCACTTTGACTGTCCCCAGCCACTGTGACCACAGCCACAACATGCCATGCATTCTATGATTTACCACCCCCACTTTGACTTACAATGTCCACACCAAACATTGCCCAATTTGACTGGCCACGGCCACAATGAATGACCATGACCACAACAGGCCACTCCCACTTTGATTGATCACATCCAAACCAGGCCACAACCACTTAAATTGACCAAGCCCATTTCCACTGGCTATGCACATTTTGACTGACCATGGCTAAAACACAAAACAGCCACTTTTTCTGACCATGCCCACACCAAGCCTCACTTACCTAACTGCACACAGCCACTGTGACTGTACATGGACACTTTGACTGACCATGGCCACAACATGCCATGCCCACATTGACTGAATATGCTCACACCAGGCCACGAATACTTTAATTAAATAAGCCCACTATGACTGACCTCATCCAGTTTGACTGGCCACACACACTTTTCATGTCCACACCCACTTTGACAGAGCACACCCACTTTGACCCACCATGCCCACACCAAGCCACGCCAACTTTGACATAACACACCCACTTAGACTGACCATGCCCACAATGGTTGACAACGCCCTCTTCTGGACTCCTTTGAACACATGTGTTTTTCATTTCGGTGGGAAAACATGTTTTCTTCCACAGAGCATTAATAATGATGTTGCTTTCTCGATTGTTTGAACAGATGTGTTTTTTTCTTCAACATCAGTAGTCACGTTTTCCTACCCAGAGCATTAAGGGAGATGTTGCTTCCTCTCCTCGTTTTAACACATGTGCTTTTCTCTTCAGCGTTAATACACAACTTTTCTTACACAGAGCATAAAAAGAGATGCTGCTTCCTCTCCTAGTTTGAGCACATGCATTTTATTTTCAATGTCAATACACATGTTTTCTTACACAGAGCAATAAGAGAGATGTTGCTTTCTCCCCTCATTTGAACACATACATTTTTCTCTTCAGCATCAATACAAACATTTTCTTACACACGGCATTAAGAGAGATGTAGAGTCCTCTACTTGTTTAAACACAAGTGTTTTTCTCTTCAGCGTAAATACACACATTTTATTACACAGAGCATTAAGAGATGTTGGTTCCTCTCCTCGTTTGAACACATGTGTTTTTGTCTTCAGTGCCAATACACATGTTTTCTTATGCAGAGCATTAGAAATGTTGAGCCCTCTCCTTGTTTAAACACAGGTGTTTTTATCTTCAGCGCCCATACACATGTTTTCTTACACAGAGCATTAAGAGAGATGTTGAGTCCTCTACTTGTTTAAACACATGTGATTTTCTCTTCAGCGTAAATACACACATTTTATTACACAGAGCATTAAGAGATGGTGGTTCCTCTCCTCGTTTGAACACATGTGTTTTTGTCTTCAGTGCCAATACACACGTTTTCTTTCACAGAGCATTAGAAATATTGAGCCCTCTCCTTGTTTTAACACAGGTGTTTTTATCTTCAGCGCCCATACACATGTTTTCTTACACAGAGCATTAAGAGAGGTGTTGCTTTCTGTCCACGTTTGATCACATATGCTTTTTCCTTCAGCGTCCATACACACACTTTCTTACACAGAGCATTAAGAGAGATGTTGCTTCCTTGCTTCATTTGAACACATATGTTTTTCTCTTCTACATCAATACACGCTCTCTTCCACAGAGCATTTAAAGAGATATTGCTTACTCTCCTTGTTTAAACACATATGTTTTTATCTTCAGCGTGAATACACACATTTTCTTACATAGAGCATTAAGAAAAATGTTACTTCCTATACTCTCCACTTTGATGGGCCTCGCCCACTTTGATTGTCCACACCCACTTTGACTTACCCTGCCTACACCAAGCCATGTCCACTTTCACTGGCCACGGCCCCTTTGAAAGACTCAGCCACACTGGACCATGGCCACTTTCTCTGACCATGCCCACCTCAAGCCATGCTTACTTTTACTTAATAAGGCCACTTCGACTGTCCACGGCCACTGTGACCACGGCCACAACCTGCCATGCATACTTTGATTGACCCCACCCACTTTTACTGACCATGCCCACACCAAACCATGCCCACTTTAACTGGCATGGCCACTATAAATGACCATGACCACAACAGGCCACACATACTTTGATTGATCACGCCCACACCCGGCAACAACCACGTTAATTGACCAAGCCTATTTCCACTGACCATGCACACTTTGACTGACTATGGCTACAACAGGTCACATCCACTTTGTCTGACCATGCCCACACCAAGCCACGCTTACTTTGACTGCACACAGCCACTGTGACTGGACATGGACACTTTGACTGACCATGGCCACAACATGCCACACCCACATTGACTGAATATGCTCAACAAGGCCATGAATACTTTAATTAAACAAGCCCACTATGACGGGCCACTTCCAGTTTGACTTGCCGCACACACTTTTCATGTCCATGCCTACTTTGACAGAGCACACCCACTTAAACTGTCCATGCCCACAATGGCTGACCACACCCTCTTCTGGTCTCATTTGATCACATGTGATTTTCACTTCAGCAGGAAAACACACATTTTCTTCCACAGAGCATTAATAAAGATGTTGCTTCCTCTGTCGTTTGAACAGATATGTGTTTTTTTCTTCAAAGTCAATACACACGCTTTCTTAAACAGAGCATTAGACCAGAACAACTATTAGGGACATTACAGTAAAGGCCCAGAACAACTATTAGGGACATTACGGTAAAGGACCAGGGCAACTATTAGAAACATTATGGTAAAGACCAGGGCAACTATTAGAGACATTATGGTAAAGTGTAAGTGTATCTATTACACAAATTCTATTGGAGACATTACAGTAAATTGTGAGCATGTCTATTGGAGACATTATGATATAAACAAGGGTGTGATTTAGAGATATTACGGTAAATTGCAAGGGCATCTATTAAAGACATTATAGTAAAGTGCGGGGGCATCTATTAAAAACATTATGGTAAATTAATAGGGCACCTGTTAGAGACATTACAGTAAAGTGCATACATCCCAGAATCCTCCAAAACAAAAAATCCCAGAATCCTCCAGGACTACAATTTGCAGAATTCTACTGCACCTCAAGTCCCAGAATTCTCCAGGGTTATAAATCCTAGGATCCTCCTGAACTACAATTCCCAGAATCCTCCAGTACTACAATTCGCAGAATCCCCCAAGGTTTAAAATAATAGAATCATCTAGGGCTACAAATCAACAAATCCATAGGACTGAAAATCTCACAATCTTTCAGGACGACAAATACCACAATGCTCTATGGCTAATAATCCTACAAACCTCCAGGACTGCAAATCCCAGAATCCTCCAGGGCTTAATATTCTATGATCCTCCTGGGCTGCAATTCCCATTTGCCTCCTGTACTACAATTTCAGGAATCCTCCAGGGCTGCACATCTCAGAATTTTGCAGGGCTAAAAATCCCAGAATCCTCCAGGATGAAAATTTTCACAATCCTCAAGGGTTACAACACCCAGAATCCTCCAGGCTTACACCAACCAGAATCCTCCAGGGCTACACATCCAAAAATATTTTAGCACTACATATCCCAGAATCCCCCAGACCTAAATATCCCAGAATCCTCCTGTGCAACAAAATCAAAAATGCTCCAGGATTACAAGACCCACAATCCTCCAGGGCTACATATTCTAGGTTCCTACAGGACTAATTTTCCCATAATCCTCCAGACTACAAATACCAGAAACCTCCTGGACTGAATTCCCAGATTTTCCAGGGATAAATATCCCAGAATTCTTCAGGGCTGCAATTCCAAGAATGCACCTGGACTACAAATTGTGCTAACAATTTACTGTAATGTCTCCAATAGATGCCCTCGTTCCTTTACCATATTGTCTCTAATAGACGGTCTCACACTTTACTGTAATGTCTCTAATAAATGCCCTTGCACATTATAGTAAAGTCTCTAATAGATGAGGTCACAATTTAATATAATGCCTCAAATACACGCCCTTGCCATTTAATGTGATGTCTCTAATAAATGCCCTCATAAATTAACATATTGTCTCTAATATACTGCCTTGCTTTTTATCATAATATATCTAAGAGATGCCCTTGAACTTTACTGTAATGTTTCTAATAGATGTACTCACAATTTTCCATAATGTTTCCAATAGACACTCTGGCACTTTTATGTAATTTTAGGAGTGGACTTCCTTTTAATGTACCGTATTGTCTCTAAAAGAAAGACTCAAACTTTACTGCAATACCTCTTATAGAGCCCTGTCTGTTTTTGTAATATATCTAATTGATTCCCTTTCAATTTCCTGTAATGTTGCTAATAGATGGAATCACAATTTACCGTAATGTCTCAAATAGACCCCCTTGCAATTTACCATCACGTCTCTAATAGATGCCCCGGCACTTTCCCATAATGTCTAAGAAACGCTCTCAAACTTTACAGTAAGTTCTCTAAAAGACGTGTGCACAATTTACCACAGTATCTCTGATAGACGCCCTTGCATTTAATGTAATGTCTCTAATAGACTCCCTTGCAACTTCCCATAATGTCTATAATAGACGTCCTCACAATTTACAGTAATGTCTCTAACAGACGCCCTTGCAATTTACCATCCTGTTTCTAATAGATGACCTGGCACTTTTCCATAATGTCTCTAATAAACACCCTCTCAACTTCCCATAATGTCTATAATAGAAGAAATTGAAATTTAACGTAATGTCTATAATAGATGCCCACGCAATTTTCCGTAATATCTTTAGTAGACGCCCTCTCGCTATACTGTAATGTCTCTAATAAACATCCTTGCACTTTACCATAATGTCTCTAATAGACACCCTTACAATTTACCATAATGTCTCTATTAGATATCCTGGCACTTTCCCATAATGTCTTTAATAGATGCTTTACCATAATGTCTGTAATAGATGGCAATTTACATTATGTCTCTAATAGACACCCTTGCAACTTACCGTAATGCCTTTAATAGATGCCCCCTCCATTTTATTATAATGTCTTTAATAGACCCCTTCACACTTTTTGTAATGTCTCTAAAAGATGCCCTCGCTTTTTATTGTAATATATCTAATAGACATCCTGCCAATTTGCATTAATGTTTCTAATAGATGTCCTCACAACTTACCACAATGTCTCTAATAGATGCTCTTGCACTTTCTCACAATGTCTTTAATGGACACCCTTAAACTTTACCGTAATGTCTCCAATAGATGCCCTCACAACTTACTGTGATGTGTATAATAGAAGCAATTTCAATTTACCATAATGTTTCTAATAGAAAACCTGCACTTTACAGTAATGTCTGTAATAGATGCCCCCGGAGGATGTCCTTGAGGATTCTGGGAATTGTAGCCCCAATAGATTTTGAGATTTGTAGCACTGGAGGAATCTGTGATTTGTAGTGCAATAGATTTCTGGGAATGGTAGTCTTGGGGATTATGGGATTTCTTTCCAAAGAGAATTCTGGGATTTGTAACAGTGCAGGAGTTTGGGAATTTTAGTCCTGGAGAACTCTCAGATACTTAGCTCTTGAGGATTCTGTAAATTGTAGTCCTAGAGGATTATGAGATTAGTAATGCTACTGAAAAACCTGGAAATTAATTTATGAACAATTGATGTGAGGGGTGATTATGTCTTAATGCTGAAGAGAAGACCACATCTTCTAATGAGGAGAGGAAAACAACATTTGTCCTAAAGCTGCGAGGCCTAGAACATCTGTCATAATGATTCAGGGACAACATATGTGTAATAATGATGAGAGAAAGACCACATCTGTCCAAATGGAGAGAGGAAGACAATATCTGTTTTAATGCTCAGGGAACACCACTTTGTGCATATGCTGAGGGAATGATCACATATATTGTAACATTGAGGGGAAGACCATATATTTTTTAATGCTCAAGGGAAGAACACATCTGTCAAAATGCTGAGACAGAAACCACATCTGTACTATATCGCTGAGAAACAGCCATATCTGTAATAATGCTGAGAGTGCATCTATTACAGACATTATGGTAAGTTGCAAGGGCATCTATTATAGACATTACAGTAAAGTGTGAGGGCTTCTATTATAGACATTATGGTAAATTGAGAGGGTGTCTATTAGAGACACTATGGAAAAGTGTGTTGGTGTATATGAGAGATATGATGGCAAATTACAACAGCATTTATTAAAGTCATTATGGTAAAGTGCAAGGGCATCTATTAGAGACATTAAGGTAGTTTGCAACGAAATCCATTAGACACATTAAAGTGTGAGGGTTTCTATTAGAAACATTACTGTATATTGCAAGTGCATGTATTAGAGACATAATGGTAAATTGCTAGGGTATCCATAAGAGATATTACCATAAATGGCGAGGGCAGTTATTGTAGACATTACATTAAAGTGTAAGTATTTCTATTAGAGACATTATGGTAATTTGTATTCAATTCTATTGCAAACATCACAGGACTAAATTTTCCAGACTCCTGCACAGGTACAAATCCCAAAATCATCCAGGAATGATATTCCCAGAATTCTTTGGGATTCAAATCTCAGAACCCACCAGGCCTAAAAATCAAAGGATCCTCCAGGACTAAAAATTTCACAATTCTTCAGGGCTAAATGTCCCAGAATCATCCAGTGGTACAAAATCAAGAATTTTTCAGAACTACAAATCCCACAATTCTCCAGGGCTACATATCACAGGATCCTCCAGGACTATTTCCAGAATTTACCTAGGCAACAATTCTAAAAATCTTACAGCAGTATAAATCCCTGAATCCTCAAAGCATACAAATCCCAGAAGCAAAATGAAAAAAAAAAACCACAGTATTTTCCAGGACTAAAATTACCAGAATTTTCATGTACTACAAAACCCATAATCCTCCAGGGGTTCAAATACCAGACGATTCCAGGGCTACAAATCCTACAATCTTACAGGAATGCAATTCCCAGAACATTCCAGGACTACAAATCCCAAAAGCATGCAAGGCCAGAAATATCAGAATCCTCCAGGTTTATGAAACCCAGCATAGTGCAGGACTACAATTCTTTGAATCCTCTCATACTACAATTCCCAGAATACTTTTTGGCTACATACCCTCAAATCCTCCAGGGCTACAAATCCCAAAATCTTCTGGGACTACAATTCCCAGAATACTCCAGGACTACCAATACCAGAATTTTCCAAGACTACAAATCCCAAAACCCTCCATTACATCAAATTACAGAGTCATCCAGAGCTACAATTTTCAGATCCTTTAGGACTTCAAGTCTCAGAATCCTTTAGGGGTTCAAATCCCAGAATACTACAGGGCTGCAAATCCCAAAGCCTTTTGAACTAAAATTCCAGGAATCTTACAGGGCTACAAATCCCATGAATATCCAGGACTACAATTCTCAGTATCCCCCAGAAATACAAATCCAAGAATCCTCTAGGATTACAAATCTCAGAATTATTCAGGTGTATAAATTCCAGAATTTTCTTAAAACTACAAATCCCATGATTCTCCAGGACTACAATTCACAGAATCCTCAAGAGCTAAGGATCCAAGAATTCTTGAGGACCAAAATTCCCAGACTCCTGCACTGGTACAAATCCCAGAATTCTCTACAGAAACAAATCCAATAATCTCCAATACTACAATTACCAGAATTCTATTGTGCTACAAATCACAGATTCCTCTAGTGCTACAAATCATAAAATTTTCATGGAAGCCCTCCAGGGGCATCTATTAGAGGCATTACGGTAAAGTGCATGGGTGTCTATTAGAGACATTATGGTAAATTGAAATTGCTTCTAATTTAGACATCACAGTAAGTTGCTAGGGCATCTATTGGAGACATTATGATAAAGTTTGAGGGCTTCTCTTAAAGACATTGTGGGAAAGTGTAAGAGCATCTATTAGAGATATTATGATATATTGTGAGCCCATCTATTAGAGACATTATGGTAAATTGTGAGCACATCTATTAGAGACTTTACAGTAAATTGCAGGGGCATCTATTAGAGATATTACAGAAACTTGTTGGGCTGTCTATTAGAGCCATTACTGTAATGCCTGGTTTTCCATTATAAACATAGCAGTAAAATGCAAAGGCATCTACTAGGGATATTATGGTAAATTGTGAGGGCATGTATTATAGACATTATGGTAAATTCCAAAAGGGAATATTAGAGACATTCCAGTAAATGGGTAGGCATCCATTAGAGACATTATGGTAAATAAGAGGGTGTCTATGAGTGACATTAAGGTCAATTGAGATTGCTTCTATTACAGACATTATGGTAAGTTGCTAGGGCATCTAATAAATAAATTACGGGAAATTGCAATGGCATTTATTAGATAAATTACTGGAATTTGAGGGCATCTATTAGATAAATTACGGGAAATTGCAAGGGCATCTATTAGAGATATTACTGTAAACTGCATGGGTGTCTATTAAAGACCTTATGGTAATTTTTTCCATCTATTAGAGACATTGTGGTAAAATATGAAGGCTTCTATATAGACATTGCAATAAATTGCAAGGGCATCTATTAGAGACTTTATGGTAAAATGGGAGGATGTATAAGAAAAACATTACCATAAACTTTGAGGGTGTTTTTAGAGACATTACAGTAAAATGCCAGGGCATCTATAGGATACATTATAGTAAAGTGCAGGTGTGTCTATTTCAGACATGACAGTAAATTTTGAGGGAGTGTATTGAAGACTCGTCGGTAAATTGCGAGCATGTCTATTAGAGAAATTACTGTAATTTACAAGGGTGTCTGTTAGAGACATTATGGTAAAGTTGAGGGCGTATATCAGAGGCATTATGGTAAAGTGCAAGAGTGTCTATTAAAGGCATTACGGTAAAATGCAAGGGCTAGTATTAGAGACATTACGGTAAATTGGGAGAGGATCTACTAGAAACATTAAGGTAAAATCGAGGGCATATATTAGAGGCATTCCGTATACTGCAAGGACATCTATAAGATACATTAGGATAAATAAAGAAGGGCGCCTCTTAGAAACATCTATAGGAGAAATTACGGTAAAGTGTGAGGGAGTGTATAGGAGCCATTACAGTAATTTGAGAGCACATCTATTAGAGACATTCTGGTAAATTTCATGATCCTCTATTAGAAACAATATGGTAATGTATGGGTGTCTATTATAAAAATTACAGTAAAGTGTGAGGGTATATATTAGAGACAATGAGGTATTTTCCAGAATCTTCTAAGTCAACAAATCTCAGAATCTTCCTGGACTACAAATCCCATGATCCTCCAGAAGTACAATTTACCATAATGTGTCAAAAAATGCCTTTGCAATTTCTGTAATGTCTCTAGTAGATGTGCTAACAACTTACCATAATGTCTATAATAAACGCCCTCACAACTTACTGTAATGTCTCTAATAAACGCCCTCACAACTTACTGTAATGTCTGTAATAGACACCCTCACTTTTATCATAGTGTCTCTAATAAATGCACTTGCACTTTGCAGTAATGTCTCTAATCGACACCCTCTCAATTTATTGTTATATCTCTAATATATACCCTCACTTTTTATCATAATATATCTAATAGAAGCCCTTTCACTTTAACGTAATGACTCTAAAAGATGTCCTCACAATTTTAGTAGCATCTGAAATAGATGCACTCACAAACTAGCATATTCTCTCTAATAAGCATGCTCACAATTCTCCATAATGTCTCTAGCAGACAGCCTTGCAATTTAACATAATGTCTCTAATAGTGGCCTTCAAAATTTAGTGTAATGTCTGTAATAAATGGCCTTGCAACTTACTGTAATGTTTCTAACAGATGTCCTGCCATTTACCTTAATGTCTCTAATAGATGCCTTCAAATTTTACCATAATGTCTCTAAAAGACGCCTTTGCAATTTACCATAACGTTCCTAATAATGCTGTGTCATTTTACTGTAATGTCTCTAATAGGTGTGCACACAATTTACCATAATGTCTCTAACAGACATCCTCACAATTTACTGTAATGTCTCTAGTTGATGTCCTTGCAATTGACAGTAATGGCTCTAATAGACACTCTACAGTTACCGTAATGCCTGTAATAGATGCCCTCACAACATATTGTAATGTAGGTAATAGATGCCCTGGCACCTTCCCATAATGTTTCTTATAGACACTCTAGAACTTTACCATAATGTCTCTAATAGACAACATCGCAATTTACTGCAATGTGTATGATAGAAGCAATCATAATTTACTGTAATATCTGCAATAGACGTGCTCAAATTTATCACAATATCTCTTATAGATATGCTCACACTTTACATTAATGTCTCTAATAAACACCCTCTCAATTTTCTGTAATGTCTTTCATATTCATTCTCCCACTGTACCGTAAATTCTATAATAGACACCTTTGCAATTTACTGTAATGTCTCTAATAGATGAAATCACAAATTACAATAATGTATATATATGTATACTATATGTATATCACAAAATACTAATAAATGCCCTCACTTTACTGTAATGTCTCTAATAGATGGCTTTGCATTTTAACATAATGTCTCTAATATATGCCCTCACTACTTACCATAACATCTCTAATAAACATGCTCACAGTTTACCACAATATCTCTTATAGACACCCTTGACATTTAACATAATATCTCTAATACATGCCCTCGCAATTTACTGTAATGTCTTTCATATACATCCTCCCACTTTACCGTAATGTCTCTAATAGGCATCCTTGCAATCTAATGTAATATCTCTAATAGATGCCCTCACAACTTACTGTAATGACTTTAATAGATGTCCTTCCAATTTAATGTAATTTCTCTATTAGACACCATCGCAATTTACCATAATATTTTAATAGATGCCCTTGCACTTCACCATAATTTCTCTAATAGTCACTCTTGCTTCATACCTTAGTGGTTTATGGCTGGTAAGTGAGTTAGGATTGATTAGTTGGTTATGATTGGTTAGTGGGTCTAAGGTTGGTTAGTACATTAGGATTGTTTTTGTTTGGTTAGTGGGTTAGGCTTATTTGATTAGGGTTAATTTGTGAGTTAGGATTGGTTAGTCAGTATTGGGCAGTTGGTTATTTTTTGTTACTGATAGCATTTGTAGTCTTATATAATACTGATAATTGTTGCCCTGGAAAATTCTGGGATTTGTATTCTAGGAGGATTCTGGGATTTGTAGTCCTGGAGCATTGTGGGATATTGTAGCACTGGAGATTTCTGGGAATTGTAGTCCTGCACTATCCTGGATTTTGTAGTCATGTAGGATTCTGGAAATTTAGTCCTGGAGGATTCTTGAAATTGTAGCCCAGATAGATTTTGGGAATTGTAGCACTGGAGGAGGTTGTGACTTGTAGTGCAATAGAATTCTGGAATTTGTCATCTTGGGGATTATGGCATTTGATTCCAAAGAGGAATCTGGGATTTGTAGTTGTGGATGATCATGGGATTTGTAGCCCTGGAGGGTTTCTAGATTTGTAGTTCCAAAGGATTCTGGGATTTGTAGCCCTGGATGTATGTTTCTGGGAATTGTAGTCCTAGAGGATTCTGGAATTTGTAGTCCTCGAGTATTTTTAGATTTGTTGCCCTGTAGGATCCTGGAATGCTTCCATTTGGCTGCTGGGATTTGTATGCCTGGAGGATTCTGGGATTTGTAGCCCAGTAGAATTCTGTGAATTGTAGTCCTGGAGGATAATGGGATTTGTCCCCAAAGAGGATTGTGGAATTTTTAATCCTGAAGGATTCCAGCATTTGTTGCCCTGGAATATTTTGGTATTTGAAGCTCTGGAAGATTCTGGGATTTTTAGTTCTGTAGGTTTCTGGTAATTGTAGCCTTGGAGGATTCTAGGATTTTTATTCTTAGGGAATTCTAGAAGTTGTTCTCACATTGGAATCTGGGGTTTGTAGCCCTTGAGGATTCTGGGAATTGTACTTCTGGAGGATCATTGGATGTGTAGCCCTGGAAGATTCAGGGTTGTATTCCAGAAGGTGTCTAGGATGAATACCTAAAGGATCCTGGGATTTGTAGTCCTGGAAAACTCTGAGTTTTGTAGACCTGGAGGATTATGGGATAAGTAGTTCTAGAGCATTATGGGATTTTACCATAATGTCTCTAATAAACGCCCTCACACTTTACCATAATGATTCTAATGGAAGTCCTAGCATCTTACCCTAAAGTCTCTAATAGACGCCCTGGCAATTTTCCAAAATGTCTATAATAGATGCTCTGAAAATTTACCATAATATCTTTAATAGACACCCTTGCACTTTATTGTAATGTCTCTAAGAGACACCCTCGCAATTTATTGTAATGTCTCTGATAGACACTCATACACTTTACAGTAATGTCTCTAAAAGATTCACTAGCAAATTATCATAATGTATCTAAAAGACGCCCTCACACTTTACCATAGTTTCTCTAATAGACACCTTGGCTCTTCAATGCAATTCACTAATATATGCCCTCACAATTTAACATATTATCTCTGATAAACATCCTCTAAAATTAACATAATGTCTCTAATAGGCACCCTTGAAATTTACCATAATACCTCTAATAGACAACCTCACACTTTACTGTAATATCTCTAACAGACACCCTCACCAAATACCGTAATTTCTTTAATATATGTCCTTGCACTTTATCGTAATATCTACAATAGACACCATTGTAAATTACCATAATGTCTCTAATAGTTGCCCTTGGAATTTACCCTATTGTCTCTTATAGACAACATTGTGACTTACTGTGATGTCTCTAAAAGATTGTTTTGCCCATTACCTTAGTGTTTTATGGCTGGTTAGCAAGTTAGGTTTGGTTAGTATGTTAGGGTTGGTTAGTGGTTTATGGCTAGTTAGTGAGTTATGGTTGTTTAGTTGGTTATTGTTTGTTAGCGTTAGGATTTACAGTCCTAAATAATACTGGCAATTGTAGCCCAGGAGAATTCTGGGAATTGTAGATTTGGAGGATAATAGGAATTGTAGTCCTGGAGGATTCTGAGATTTGAACCTGTTGAATATTATGGGATTTATAGTTTTGGATTATTCTGGAATTTGTACTTCTGGATGATTCTGCAATTGGTAGTCCTGGAGGGTACTAGGATTTAAAACTCTAGAGGATTCTGGGATTTATAGGTTTGGAAAGTTCTCTGATTTGTTGCCATTTTGCTTCTGGGATTTGTAGTCCTGGATGATTCTGGGATTTGTAACCCAGAATAACTCTGTGATTTGTAGTTTTGGAGGATCCTCTGGATGATTGTGGGATTTTATAGTCCTGGAGGATTCTGGGATTTGTAGCTCTGGATAATTTATACCCTTGGAGATTTCTGGGATTTGTAGTCCTGAAATAATCTTGATATTGTAGTCATGGAGAAATCTGGGAATTGTAGTCCTGAAGGATCCTAGAATATGCAGCCCTGGAGGATTCTGGGATTTGAACACGTGTAGGATTATCGGATTTGAAGTCCTGGAGAGTCCTGGGATATGTAGCACAAGAGGATTCTGGGATTTGTGGTCCTGGAGGATCATGGTATTTGCAATCCTGGAGGATTCTGTGATTGATATACCTCAAGAATTCTGGGAATTGTTGTTCTGGAGGATTCTCTGATTTTTATTCCTGGAAGATTATGGGATTTGTAGCCCTGGAGGATCCTGTGATTTTTGTTCTGGAGGTTTCTGAAAATTGTAGTTCTGGAGAATTCTGTGAATTGTAGTCATGAAGGATTCTGAGCTTTGTAGCCCTGAAGGATTCTTGGATACTTAGTCCTAGAGGATCAGAAGATATGAAGCCCTGAAAAATTGTGGGATTTGTGGTCCTGGAGGATTCTGGGATTTGAACCCTGGAGGATTATGGGATTTTTAGTATTGGAGGGTTATTGGATTTGAAGTCCTTGAGGATTGTAGGATTTGTAGATATACAAAATGATGGTATTTGTAGTCCTGAAGAATTCTGGAATGTTGCCATTTGCTAATCCCAGTATCCTCCTGGACTACAATTGCCAGAATACTTCAATGTACTTACCATAATGCTTCCTATAGATGCCCTTGCAATTTACTGTAAACCTCTAATTTATGCCCACTCACTTTACCGTTATGTCTCTAATAGATGCCCTCTAACTTTATCTTAAAGTCTCTAATGGACATGTTCATTTATATCATAATATATCTAATAGACCTCCTTGCAATTTACCGTAATGTCTCTAATTGATGTGATCACAAATTCCTGTAAAGTTTCCTATACATGCAGTCACACTTTACCGTAATATCTGTAATAAATGCCCTCACACTTTTCTGTAATGCCTTCAATACACACCCTTACAATTTACAGTAATGTCTCTAATAGACACGTTCACAATTTACCAATGTTTCTCCAGTACATGCCATCGTACTTTAATGTCTCACATAGATGCACTAGCACTTTTGTGTAAGGTGAAAGAGATGCCATCCCAAAAGGCATTAAAGTCTCTAATACACATCCTTACCCTTTACTGTAATTTCTTTAATAGATGTCCAAGCACCTTACCACAATGTTTCTAATAGACACACTCACAAATAACCATAATATAACTAATAGACAAGTTGGAAACTTAATGTAAAGTCTCTAATCGACACCCTCGCACTTTACCATAATGTTTATAATAGTTGCCCTTGCACCTTACAGTAATGTCTCTAATATACAACCTGGCATTTTATCATAATGTCACCAATAGATGTGTTCGCAACTTACCTTAATGAATATAATAGAAGCAATCTCAATTTACATTAGTGTGCCTAATAGAATCCCACTGAACTTTAACATAATGTCTCTAATAGATGTTCTCACAATTTACCATAATGTGTCTAATAGATGCCCCCACATTTTATCATAATATCTTTAATAGATGGCCGTGCAATTTACCAAAATGTCTCTTATAGACATACTCACACTTTACCATAATGTCTCTAATAAACGTCCTGTGAACACCTATCCCATACAAAAAATATTTGTCCCCAATAGAGTCTCAACAGTATGGAGTTTCCCAGCCCAAATTATGCCCCTCTCATTATCCTCCTGTGACCCCGTGACCCAGAAGTACCTTGGGTCTTCAATAGACATGCCCACATTTTAATGTAATATCTCTTATAGATGCTCTCACAATTTATCAGACCCCTGCAAGAGTACAAATCCAAGAATCCTCTTTGTAATCAAATCCCATAATACTCAGGTAGTTTAACTCTGATAATTCTACTGCCCTACACATCCCAGAATTCTCCAGGCCTACAAATCCTATAATCCTCCAGGATT